>JAPYZR010004319.1:0-26402 GCA_030522945.1 Trichopria nigra | reverse complement strand
ATTAACATTAAAATTGAAGCTGTAAAACGAAAAATCAAAACATTTCCGGTCTGGCAGTTCCAAACCTGCCACCAGTGGCGTGACCGATCCTTTGCAGAGTACCCTTAAACCGCGAGACGCAAATTTTACGATATAAACTGCGATAAACCGATCCAAAGTGCAAGTTTCATTTGCTTTTTGTATATAATGTATGTTTTGAAATAAATATCCCCATTTTCCCTCGCTTTGTTGACAACTATTTTTATAATGATATTCAATACAAGGGCGCAACGCGCAAATGCGCATACATACATCATTTTACATCTTTATCGAAAGTGGTGTATATTTTGTTTTTTGTTTGGTAAGTGAAAATTCCCTAGTCCTGACCCTGACCAAACAACCCGGAAACACACTGCTCCTAGCGGCGGGATTATATTTCAGTATATAATGCAGAATCATATTTTTGCAAATTTAAAACAATTAGTGTATGTAATATAACAATTATATTTCAGTGGACATAATTACCGAATGAGAGCAAATAGACAATAAGAGTTTCCTGTATACGAACTACTTCAAATTCTGTATGTATATAT
Organism: Trichopria nigra; assembly: GCA_030522945.1. Classification (NCBI taxonomy): domain Eukaryota; kingdom Metazoa; phylum Arthropoda; class Insecta; order Hymenoptera; family Diapriidae; genus Trichopria; species Trichopria nigra. The sequence goes on along the minus strand of JAPYZR010004319.1, from coordinate 25,830 downwards.
ACTTTCTAAATTATTTATTTTCGAGAATGAATATATTTAATAAAATATAATGAATAATATATAGAAAAAAACTTAAGAAATTAAAAAAAAGTCCAAATCTCAATTTATTCTCTTTAGACTGCTAGAATAATAACTTGGACGTCTCTTCGAACGTCCTTTTGTTAGAGTTATAGAATAGAGGGTTAATTTTATAGGGGTTAATACAGAGTTGCGTAGCTGCTAATTCATTCAAGAATCTGTCGTATATACAAAATTTGGTCTATTAGTAAATTATATATAGATATAGATTTAGACTGGAACAGTTGCATAAACATTTATCGATTTAAAAATATTAGTAGAGGAAAAATCTGTGCTTATGAATAATTAATTAATTATTTGTTTTATTGGTAAATTAATTTTCTCATTCTAAAATGCGACGCTTATAATTTATGAAAAGGAATGTATATGCGAATAATAAATAAATAAATAGTAATATATGAAATAGGCAAATAGTTTAGGTCCTAATAAGGTATCGATTGTTTACAGTTATAAGAGAATCTATATTTATAATAAAAGTTAAAATATATATTATACATTTCTTATTACATACGTTTCAATTGTATAGAATTTTATATTTATGTTGTCGCGGAACTTTGTTCAGGACTAATCGACCATCATAACTTAATGATGCAAATGTCCAAGGATCTGCCGATGACCATTCGACAGCATACACACTGTCTTCATGCTCTTCATATTTTCCGATTATTCCATCGGAAGTGCTCATATGCAAACTTGTATGAAATTAAAAATAAGATAAATCTTAATTTTAAATGAAATTATTATCATTCTTATGTAAAGTCAAGAATCAAAACATTTGATTTGTGCAAATTACTTAAAAATTATTAAATGTGGAAGAAAAATTAATATTATATAAATAAGAATCTATTGCAATTAATAATAGATGATATACCTTTCTTTTGTAAAAACTTTATCTCCCTCAGAATCCTCTTCAGAAATAATATTATCAATAGGTTCGGAGGAAATGGATGATACATTAGATAAAATAACTCTCGAGTCGCTACTCGATGTTAAGACTAATTGATCGTGAAAACGATTTATTCTGATGGACCACACCCAGTGCGAATGCTCCATTTTTGACAATACCGGCTCTGTTGGATTGCGAATGTCCCAGAATTTCATGTAACCATCGTCACCACATGTTGCTAAAAAGTACTGCCTGTTTACATTGAAATCTAAATCTCTGAAACAAAATGTAAATATTGTGTGATTAGTAGAAAACGGGGCTAATTGTCTCATTCATTTTGCATATTATAAAGTGTACTTCATCATCATGAATACATTACACGTTTTTACAAGTACCTAACAATTTGTGAATGGCCAGAAATAATAGCCCATACTGCTTCATTTGGATTTCTAAGATCCCACCCTCGAATATTATTCTCGTTCAATGTCACAAATTGATTACCAGAATTGTGTGGATTCCATTTACCTTTTGTGAATCGTGGTTGACCTTTACTTGTTAAGGTCCCTTTCGTAACTACCTGACAGCACAATATTGTTACTTTTTCAAATGTGACATAACATAGAAAAGTAAGACTTATTTATAATCACAAATACCTGAGGTTCTGCACTATCCAAATTCCACAGAACAAATGTATTATCGACGACAGAAACTGCTTTACTACCATCATTTGGATGATAATCTATAACTTTCAAATTGTCACCGTAAGGTGCAGTATCGATAGTTGCCAACATCTGAAGTGGCTCGATATCATTTACATTATCTTCTGCTGGAGGAAACCTCCATAAAGCACCTTTCATCTGACACATGCCTTCACCTGTGCAATTAATACACAAAAATGTAAGCTACTGACTGAAAAAACGCTAAGATATCGAACTTACTATTTAACATATTATAACAAGTCACGAATTTATTCGGTTCTGTTGGTGATGCCTGCAGTGACCATATTTCACCTATTGGATGCTGAAATACTCTAGTCTTTAAAATTCCGGTTTCTTCATTTAATTCTACAAGGTGTACTTGATTATTGTTGAATTTCAGCGACTGCGTTCCAACTAAAAATCTAATACTATCCGGCTCTGCAGTTTGAGCAGAGAGTGCTCTTGCCTAGAATAAAAGTATTCATTATTTTCATTAAATTGTATAAAAAATCAATGAACAAGGAATGATTATAATATATTTAAAAGAATTTTAAAACTTTAAATAAAAATATCAAGTGTGTTTTTTTAAATAAAAATTACTTACCTGAAACTCCAGTCCGTAAATGACAGGTGTATCATTTTCCATTTTTTGCAATTTTTAGAAATGTCAAAGTTGTGTATAATCTTCTCTGCTTGTTGATTATTACGGCACATCTGTCAAAATTGTATTTTACACTACTTTACATCCCTTTACATATGCACATATGTTTACACGCATGTATACGTGTATTGACACCAGTAAGAAAGGTTTGGTTATAGCTGAGCTAGGGAGAAAAAGTCACTATATAGATCTTCGCAACTGGCCAGACTGTGGTCACGTGACACTTTGATTACACGAAAAGTCAAAGGGATATCCCCACCCACAAAAAGGTGATAAAATCGGAAGAACACAATATATATACGTGTGTATCGTGAAATTATTGTCGCTTTCAAAAAATAAAAAGATTCCGGACGTTAGCTCCGTTAAGTTAATAACATATAGATATTAAAAGTTTAAATTATAATCAATTTTAAAAAGCCGAGTATTTTATTATTAGGTATGAACTTCTGGGTACTTTGAGTATTTGTTTATAATTACTGTAATGGATTTCGTTTAATACATTAAGAAGATATAAGATTTTTAAGGTTTACTCATTCTTTTTTTATAATAAACATAATCTCGGCTTCTAATTGGTCAATTTTAGAAAATCAATGACTGATATGATTCGGCATATAATTCGGAGTATTTTGAGTACTCGCTCATCAAAGATACAGTTTTTTTTTTTTTATTTAATTTAGTACTACATTATTTTGTGCAAGATTGTGGATATCTCGACTTGTATTAATTGGTCAATTTAAAAAAGTCAATGAGATTATTTAGATTCGGTATTTTTTTCCGCAAATTTTGAGCTATTAGACAACTTTTTTTGATACTGAATTGATAATAAAGTTATGCGTAGTGTTTAAAGTTTTTCGTGATAATGTTTTTTGGCCTTCCCCCACAATTTTTGTGTTTATCCCAAAAACTATAATCAGCTCAACTTGTAAATAAAGTCCACGCTTATTTTTGAAAAAAAAAAACTACAAAAGTACAAACGTCTGTATACATTCACAATAAAGCGCCACTTATGTTACCTCCTTGCATTCTCGAATATCTAATAAGGGAGTTCCGAAAAACCTTTATTACGAAACACTTCGAGAACATTTTATAAAGCGTTCAATTTTTACACATAGGAAATAATTAACGTATTCAAAACCTCGTCACCTCATCATAGACTCTTTGTCTAGAAACGTGAAAATTTAACGAGGAAAAAGTTAAAAGTTGTATACAGTGAGTACAAAAAGTACTCATTAAGTCCTCCTACATGGGTTCATTATTGAGCTCATTTTTTATGAACACAAAAAGTATAGTATCTTCTTATATTTATTATAAGCCACAAAATCTGTATAATCGGATTCGAAATCAGCAACCGCAGAAATCCCGGATTTATCGAGTTTCAAGCGCGTCCAAGATCTTTTAAAAAAGTTCGACCGCCATATTAGATCGGCCATTTTGAATTTCAGAAATCTGATGTCCGGTTTCAGAGTTTCAGAGTAAATTCCATCGGTCGGTATGTCCTTGGACCATTTGCGGGTGTTTACGATTCCCGTAGAAGTGGTTGAGCCGCCATTTTGTTAATAAAATGATAAAAACGATAATAAAAAAAAAAATTGTTAATTTTCCCCAACTTTTTCATATAAAATCCGCCATATTGAATTCTGCGGACAATAAAATAAAATCTCAAGGCCGGATTTTTTTATAAATATCTAATGTTTTATACATTCTCGCATGCATTATACGCGTGACATTATGTATACATGCACAATACACCTCGGCAAATCAAATTGTTCGAAAGTATATACCGCGGCCAAATTCCAAAACAAATCGAATTTCTGGGTTCGCGAGGATGGCTACTTCTCTATTGGTGGGACGAAGGCTCCCGCGCGAACCCTAACCCGCCATTCGTCCAATAAGAGTAGCGGGGGATGCTGATTATTATATCCCCATAACTACCCCTGGAGAGATTTATATATATATATATATATATGTACAAATAGTTCATATAGATGTTCGCGCGCGCGCGCGCCCGCGCATCCGATTGTTCGAACGGTGGATCAATAACGGTCCAATATACAGCATCCTCGAAGCCATTAGATGGTTCGCGGAAATGGGAAGGGTGTGGAAGCCGGGAAGCCCCTGTCGTGATGTTAGGGAGAAGCCAGTAGAAAACTTTAAACGGTCACGTAGTCGTCGATTGGACATCACCAATGTCTGATGTGAAATGTAGCACAGCAGCTCCCCGGATCGTCCTTGAGAGGCTGTCAAAAAAAGTAAAGAATCCAGTTTCCACCTTATGGACCTGAAAAAATGCATTTTTCCAAAGTACGTATGATGTAATCGTATATGCGAGCAAAATTCTCCGTTTGTTTTGTTTTATTTCTTGCTTCAAGTGACTCGCAATCGCGTTCAGGTCTGTGCCGACTGTCATTTTAGGAACGAGTGATAACCGCCAACTTACTTACTGAAAATTCCGCACGCGGGGTGTCAATGAGCAATTTGTACATAACCAGCATTTAAAGTCATTGTTTCTCCCGTCTATCATGGAGTGAATCCATATTTCCAAGTGTAGGTTTATATATTGGTTGTTTTCTCTAATATACTCTGCAAACGCAAAAAATGCTGAACGAAAGTAAGTGAATAAGCAATGTCGTATTTTTTCTGTTTTTTTTTTATTTGTTGCTCGTGGTCCAATTATCACATGGACTGATGAGAGTAATCTCGATTAAAATCAGGTTGTGCTTTCGGAACAACGTCTCATTATCGTCATAATGTTAACGCCAATTTATTGTTTTGCGATTGTTGAATGTAAACGATACTTTGAAAATGGCCTTTGAAACAAGCAGAATTTTGTGTCTATAAATATTATAATAGGCTATGATGACTCTTTCAAAATGTATCAGAATACAGTGTTGCAGCAATGGCCGCCAAAGTGAAAATTCGGCTTCTATAATGTTGCAAAACAAGTTCAATGTCGTTTTGGTATAAATTTTTTTTTTTAATTGCCAACAATATCTGTTTTTTTTTTCAAACGTTTTACCTCTACTGATTTGGTCCGCGGAAAAATTCTATTAAACATTATTTTAGCTGATGTACATTTTAAAGAACGTACAAAAGTTAAAATCATTATTTTCCAATATCTTCGAGTTACCTGAAGTTTGTTATGCTTGTGATTTTTTTTTTTGAGATCACTGATTAAGGATCTAATAAGGTAAAAATCGCGAAAATTAAAATGGCAGATCTAATATGGCGGATAAAATTTTTGAAATATTGATGAAACTGAATGAAAAACACCACGATTTTACTTTACGAATTTTAATTTACGAATCTAAGATCGACATTTAAAAATTCAAAATGGCCGACTAATAAAATCCATTCGCATTTAAAAATGCACGTCCACCATTTTGTATCCTCCATTTTCGATCCATTCGAATACTTCCGTATCCGCTTCCAATCCTTTTACGATTGCTGGGATGGAAAAATCGACAAAGTACTATATTAGTACCTGTTCCGGCACCATACAGCGACCCCTATCATTCATTACAGTTTCGCGTTCAGCGGGGGTCAGATTACACAGGAATATTATGGTCTCAATATCAAACAATTGTTCAATTCTGTTTCATTGATTATCATTAGGAATGACGATAGTTAATCATTATTAACGTAAATTAATTCCTTTAAATGCAATTTTTCTTTTTGTAGGGTGATATTCCTACCAAGCAACGGAAGAACTTGGCCGCGAATTCGTCAGAAAGACAGATGTAATGGACAGAAGGACAGTTCGTGGAGTGATATACTGCATTCTGTGGTACTGCAGTATAGTAGCAGGATTTTTTTCAATCGCCTGTCCGCTACTTCCGATTTTAGTGCTGAGTCCGCCGACCTTTCGAAAATGCGGGGACCTCTTATTCTCCTGTTGGGAGCTGTATCCGACAGTAAGTATATAATAATGTAACAGTATAGGGATATATTGATCTTTTAACTTTTTTGTTATCTACAGTACCGAAATTAAATAAATAGTAAAAACTAGTCAAGAAACATGGTAGCCTTGAAATCGCCAAGGTTATTGATGTAATATCAAAGTTAACGTTTAAAATCAATAGTACAAATCTAATAAGAAGAAACACCAGATGACAGAAGCCATTAATGCGCGCTAATCAATGACATATGATCGAACATTATATATATATATATATGTAGGCGCTTTGTTGAAAGTTGTAAGAAAGAATCGCTCTTGGCAAAGCTTTTAAAACAGCGTAATAATCCCTCTACTGATATCGTGCCAAAATACTCGAAACGTGACTTTGCTCGTAAAAGTGGCAAATCTCGAACATCAACGAAAATTCTCGTATAGGTACATTGATTCATTGCGATAAGAACCAGGACATCAAATGCCTTTCGATAAGACATCAAGTATAGGTGTCAATTCAATTTTTTTTTTTTTTTTTGAACCTTTCAAATCAAATTTCCTCAAATTTTGTTATTTCGGAAATTCTTATATGTAATAGGAAGTGATTGTTTTTTTGTTTGTAATTCAGGTGCTCCTCGAGATGTGCGGTGTCAAGATAATTATTTCCGGTGATCACATATTACCGAACGATTCCTCAATTCTCGTTATGAACCATCGTACAAGGGTCGACTGGAATTTTCTGTGGGCAGCCATGTACCAGGCGTGCATGCCAAATATCGCAGCGCACAAGCTGAAAATGATACTGAAAGATCCGATACGACACGTTCCTGGCCCAGGTTTGACTTTGAAACTATCCAATTTGCATGCAAAATTAAAGGTTATATATTATACATATAGTTGGCAAATGCACGAGTACAGTTTGCAGTTATAATATCGTTTTATTTTAATGGATGCAAATAGTAATACGTTTTCAAAAGTTGTCAGTTGTTTTATTTTTTTTGAGCTTTTTCCAAATTTATTTACTATTGTCAATTTTTTCTGATATTTTTTTTTTATTTTGTTTTTATTTTTTGTATGTTTATCATATTGTCAACTATTTCTTGTTTTAAATAAACAATAGTTTCTTTTCTAATTTTCGTTTTTCTACTGACATCTTTCAATAAAAATAATAATGTCAACTTTTAATAAAGGAACAGAATGCAGTTACTTTTGTTAACTTTTATTTATTTCTATTTTTATTTCTATTGTCAAATTTGATTATTTTGGAAAAGTATTTTTGTATCCAGATGTGGATTATTTTTTCTATTGCTAACTATTGTTACCAACTAACTTTGTAATCGTTATCTTTTAACTTTTAAAACTTTGTCATCAACTTTGTAATCTCTATTAACTTTTATTTAAAATATGAACATTTGTTGCTTTTTATAATTTTCCTTTATCTTTAATATTTTTGTTTCTATTTTGTAATAGAAATGTAATATGGTTGATTCCTGTATAAGTTTTGATCTCGTTGTTAACTTCTGTGAACTTTTGTTTATTTTCTCAACTTTTCTTAACTTTTCGGACTCTGGACCGACCCTATTATCAATTTTTACCGTTTCTATCGTCAACTTTTGTTTCCTGTTACAATAGCAATTGCTTCCTTTCCAGTCCAGTTTCATTAAGTTTGGTATCAGTTTTCTTAACTTTTCTTACATTTTTCAGCTTTGATTAGTTTTCTTCGCTTTCTTTTCTTTTTTTTAACTTCCACTTGAAATATCAACTTTTATTTACATTCAATATTCTTGTCTCTATCGTCAACTTTGTCTCCATTGTCAAGTTTTGTATACTTTGTTAACTTTTGTTTCTTTTATTAACGTTCTTTCTTTTAATCCTTTTTGTTTTCATTATCATCTACTGATATCCTTTGTTAATGTTTCGTCATTTAATCAAATTTCATATAAAATGTCAACTTGTGTTACCTTTTAATATTCCTGATTTTTTTTTTTTTGCTAACTTTGCGTTTCTTTGTGAACCTTTTTTTTTAATTTCCTTTTTTTCTAATTTGCTCATTTTATCAACTATTGTTTCTATTATATAAATTTTTGTTTTATTTGTTAATTTTTATTTCATTCTCAAGTTTTGTTTCCTTTGCCAAGTTTTAACTTTTCTTTTTTCTATTTTGCTTCATTTTCTTTATTAGTTTTAATTTTATAAGTATATAAATTTGTATTCCTTTCATAAATTTTTGTTTCTTTTATACACATTTTTTGTTGTTGTTAAATTTTACTTTTATTTACAACTTTTATTGTTTCCTTTATTAACTTTTCTCTCTTTTCTCAACATTAGTGCATATTATCAAGTTTGATATTCTTTTAATATTGTTTATCAAATTTTGTTTCATTAGTTAACGCTTGTTGCCTTTAGAAAAATGTTTGTTTACATCGTCAATTGTTTTATTTTATTCTATACATTAACATTTAGAATTTCGTAATTTTTTTTATATCGCCAAAAAGTTTTGCAAAATTATCTCAGTTTTCATGGTTGCGACAGTACTCTCGGAACGCCCAAACGCGAATTCAGGCGAGATTTATCTATATTAATCAAGGTCACCTCGGGAATGTTGAAAGACTTATTAAATACACCTTGGAAGTAAAAGTCGTCCTCTTTCATCGATATAAATTGTTCACTTGCCTTAATCACATTTGATGCAATTTTATTACTTATTCCAAAATGAATTAAACGTTTATACCCGCTGTAATGACAATGGCCGACGCGATGTTTCGCGTCACGTGACGTAATGTTCGCTCGGTTCGTTCAGCCGCGAAATTCAAACCTAGACTTTTGTTCCTGTCGCCAGGTTGGATAATGCAGATGAACGGATTCTTGTATATAACCAGACGTTGGGAGGCTGATCAGAAGCGTTTGGCCAACTCGTTGGATTATCTGGTTGCCCTCCATCGGCGGACGCAAATATTGATTTTTCCGGAAGGCACCGACCTGACGGCGAACAGCAAAGTGAAATCGGACAAATACGCCGTGGAACACAATCTGCCAAAATACGAATACACCCTGCACCCAAAAACTACGGGATTCAGCTACTTGATACGCCATCTGCAAGAAGCCAGCTACCTGGACGCCGTATACGACATCACGATAGCCTATCCCGATTACGTGCCGCAGTGCGAGGTCGACCTGGTACGTGGTAACTTTCCTACCGAGGTACATTTTCATTTTAAACGGATACCCAAGTGCGACGTGCCCAAGGACGAGGTGGAATTGAGGAATTGGTTGGAAAAGCGGTGGAGCGCCAAGGAAGAATTGCTCGAGCAGTTTTCGCGAACGAAATCGTTTTCGAAGGACGTCTGGCCGAGGTCGAAACGCATCCCATTGATAGTTGGATTCGTATTTTGGACCGGCTTGATCGGTAAGCATTTTTGGATCGATTGATTTTCCTCTTTTCTTTTTTTTTACAGACTCATTTTGAACGAAACGAAAAAAAAAATACTGAACGATATAGAATAAGAGACAGGATTTTTCTAACCTCTATTTATCAGATTTGCATCGACTAATTAATCGATATCCTTCCTTATTACCTCTCTATCTTTCTCTTTCACTGTGTTACGGATCTTTACGGGGAGCTCTTTTCGACTTGATAAAATAATGAACTCGCGACATCGAAGTGTACACAAGAGTATACTCGAAAAAAGTATCTTTTGCGTTCATTCTGTCCAATTTTGTTCGCATATGGTCGGCAAAGGATGTTCGGTAAAAGAATAAAAGCTTTGAATTTCAGGCACGTTCATCTTCCTCCTCTGCACGTCCTTGATGTTTCAATTGTGGACATTGTTCAACATAGCGTTATTCGTCGGCATGTCCTTTTTATCACCGGGCTTCAATCAAATCGAGATGGCTTGGTACTGGAAGTGGAAGTCTTTGTTCTGGCCAGTACAGAGTTAACGGGACGTCACCGCGCATGTTATATATATCTCTATATATATTTATTTATTTATTTAGATTCGAACTTGTGCAGCTCTGTGATAATTACGAATAATTACACTCATATATACCTGTGTACCTACACTGAAAATAACAAATTTTGTTTTCAGTGTATAATAATCGACGTGTAACGAAAACCACGGCGATTATTTACGGGAACGCGCGTATAATAAGTAGCCGGTACGCAATTTGTCGCGAACGCGCGCATCCATGCAGGAAATCTCGATAAGTAAAGATGATAATATACGTTATAAGCATTGAAAAGTTGTTATAAAACGCCAGGAAACTGGTAGAATTCGAATAGACTGAAAGTATAACAGTTACATAACAGTAATGTAATGTCGATGTGATGCTGTTTGTAGATGGTGGTTCTTCAGTCGTTACGTATAAAATTGTACAAATATACTTGCGGAACTTTAGCGAAGTGGCGCGACGCTACGACATTTCGCCATTTCTCTTCGTCAGTCGCAATAAAGCCGTTTGCGTTATATACATATATAGGCATACTACATAATTGCAGCTTGATCTGCAGAGGGAAAAAGGTTGCACGGTACGAGTACAAAAGGTGCTCGTTTCATTCTTCTACCGCATACAAGCGCCGATTTTCGCGTTCATTCGTTCAAGAACGTATTATTTACAGGACCGTCTTTTTTCGAGTTTGTAACAGAAATCGACGCAGTTATATAAAGAGAGCACTTTTCGTACTCTTTCCGTACAACCATTTACCTCTGCCGTTCGAGAGATATATATATTGAAGGAAAATGCTTGTTCGCGGCATTACTATGTAGTATAATGTATTAATAATCAATTGTCCAAATTTCTCGGGATGGAATCGCAGCAAACTGAAAATACGAGCTGTACCCCAGTCCTGGAGTGATTCGTTACGAACGAATTTCGTTGACATTTCGTTCCGAGTTGACTTTCTCCATTCCATAGGAGTGACAAGCGGAAAATGTACAGTACGAAATCTTTCAAAAGATTGGCTTTTCAATCAGAGTAGACGTAGGTGATTGTAGAGTTTAAACGCGTCGAAATACGTAGCGTAAAAGTACACGTAGATATACATAGGTATATATACATATATATATTATCTCTAAATTTCTTAGAGCGATGTTTCACTCCATTTGGTACGTAAATTCCTTGACTCACTCCAATATACAGTGAAATTTCATTCCAGAACTCGTGAAATATCATTGTTAATGGGCGGCTAAATACCGACGCGCTACTTTAAATCAAACTCGCTTTTACCGACGCCTTATTTTCGTTAAAAAAACATATGTTCCAGTGAGAATTCGTAATGAATTATTATTTTAAAGCGCTTTTACGCATTTTTTCTGAGTGTAGGTCAAATTTCAGCGAAATCGATTTAGAAACGAACGAGAATTTACAAGAATAAAGTTCGGGGGTAACAACGCGAACTGCATGATGAATACAAAAATTTATTCTTGCGAATTCTCGCCCAATTTTGAACCGATTTCGTTGAAATTTAGTATGCATTTATAAAAAAACAGGTGAAAGCGCTTTGAAATGGATTTCGGTTTGAAAATATATTTACTTTCTGTTTAATTTGAATATTAAGAGAGAAATGTAGATCCACGAAATTTAGAGAGTCTATGTATATACACAGTAAAAAAAAAAAATTATTAAAACATCAAAACTTGGATTAACAAGAATTCAAACATCAAAACTTGGATTAACAAGAATTCAGAAGTATTCGTTGTAGAAGAAATGAATCCATTTTGAATCATTTTTAATCCTTTTTAATCCAAGTTTTCATCTATCAATCTTTTTTTACTGGGATATATATGCAAAAGCAATAATTTGGGTATCACCCTGACATTTTACCCTGCAATGCCTACAATTAATTGCATACTGGGGCGCCCCCCCTCCCCCCACCAGACCCCTCTGCCGAAAGAATACTATACAGAACCCTGATTCAAAAAACACATAGAACAATATAGAATTTTATTTCTTGATTAAAAAGTGATTAAAAATACACGTTAACCTCAATTGCAACGTGTACAATGAATAAATGCATCATTTTTAATCGAATAATGTACCAACTAACGAAAAAAATAAAAAAAAACGTGCGGAATATAGCTTAAAACTAGATTAAAATAATATGAAGTGTAATTATGCCGAATATCTTTATTTTACATTGACATTTCGGGGACCGTCCTCAAACTGTACACAAAAGTCCCCGAACTATATATCGTCATAACGTTATATATATATATTTGGTCCCCAAATTACGGCTTTCGCTTTTATATGTAAGATATATATATATATAGAAGGTGCGCTTAAGTATATACATATATACGGGAAGAAGATCCCGAACGAAGCGTCGTATAGAATCGCGGAAGTTCGCCCACTTCTGTGAGAAATGAAATCTATTTTTGTTCGATACTAACTCTTAATGATTCTTGTATATAAATGTATATCAAGAATATGTGAATTCAGGTGCCAAAGAAACGAAACTAGATAAGTATTACGCCAATGATGATCCTTCGATTCGATTCAAAGGATTATCTCCAGAAATGCGCGAATAATTAAGAATTATGTGCATATATACATATAACATACAATGCATATACAAATAAATAAATAAATAAAAATATATACGTACATATATATATATATATATAAAATGTACAATACCGTTTAGGTATTATTTGCCCCAGAGAGACATTCCAATTTTACAATTATTTCATGGATTTTATAGATGTACTTTGTTGATCAGATTCCAAAATGTAATAAATGCCAATGTCAAAGTTACGATCCACATTTAATGTTTATTCTCGACAATCCTACTTGTAATCCGTGGCGATTTCTCGAATATTGTCGCAATTTATAAGAAGTCATTAATCCGAAATTATATTAATTTAATAGGATTTCAGTCTTTTTTTTTTTTTTTTTTTTTTCATTTCATGGGACATTCTTTCTGAAGCTGTAATCACTTTGAAAATCGATGCTCTTCGATCGGGCTCAAACTTTAGCAAAATGTTGTCCTATGTGATAGTAGTTTATGCTAAAAAAATGTTGTCGATTAATCAAATATTAACCCAGGGGGAGGGGGTTAAATTTTTGAATTTTATGCAGATATCATGTATTTTAGCATTATTTTACTCATGCGCCGTCAATAATAAATTTTGTTAAAAATATTGTTTTTGTATAGATTTTTTCACGCTCTTTCGAATGGTCATATGCATTTTTTAATATAACAATTGTTAGGCCTTGAAAAATGAGTATCAATTATTAATTTGCGTTTTTCTCCAGATTCGACCAGATTTTTTGGCTTTTTTTTTTTGTCTCATTTGAAAGAGCGTCGAAGTCAGCCCACTGCCCTTCGTGCATACAATTTTATAAATTACATCATAATACAAAGTTATATATCGACATTATTTGTTTAATAAATCTTTACGAGTCAAAGGTCAAGTAAATGATTTAACACATTGTTATCATTTACTATTATTTATTTAATATTGCGACGTTTCGATGACATTCGTCATCATTGTCAAGCTGTGAACAAATTTTATTTTTTATTTATAACTTCGTTACCACACAATAAATATAAAATAGTACAATATAAATCACACACCGGTTACATAATTTTGCAATTAGATCGAGTTATAAGTAACTGTTCATCGTCAGAAGTTTTATTTCGTCACTGATAATTTACACAAGTAATAAATTCGAAAAGTCTAATAATTTGATAGACAAAATATTTACAGTAATTGATAAACATTAGATTTAATGTATCATGTCAATATTATGAAAACATATATTTAAAGTTATTTAACAGTCTAGCATATGACGTATGTAATTTTTGAGTGTCTTCTTTTTTATTCATTCCATTCGATTGGATATGAATGTGTAACATTTCGGAGATAATTCTTTTGTTCCAAATTTGTTCTTCGTCCAGAATTTTAACATCCTTTTTTATTATTTTTTAAATATATAACATATATTTTTTATGTATAATGATGAGAAAAATAATTTTGGTTGGGGTGTTCTGTTTTCATTGTTTTTTTTGTTGTCTATGGCATTATTTGTTGCTGTTTCTGTCAAATGTTTTTTACGAAATATGGTTTTATCTTGAAAAAACCTACGTCAGGCTGTAATTCCAGAAAACACACAATTTTATATAAAGTTTGTAATTTAAATATATTAATCTTATATTAATCGTGTATTCAAACTTCCAATTTTTTTAAATTTAGTCAAAAATCATTTTCCAAATATAATATACTTTTTGCGTAACCCAAGAACAACGACGTGGACTTTCTTCTTCGGGGTGCTTTATTAACGTGAGTCCCTTTGCATCTCACGATTCGGGGTGTTTGTTTAATGTTAGTCCCCTCGCCTTTAACGATTCGGAGTGTTTGATTGTATTTTTTTTATTGTATTACGTTTTGTATTTTTTAACACCGTTGAATTTAGTTTTTTTACTTGTTTTTGTTTTTCCTTTTGGACGACGCACAGTAGGATAAAATTAAATAAATAATAAACGGATAAAAGAGGCTAGAATACAAATTTTTTCTGATTATATTTTATCATTAAGGTGGTTCTTAAGATGAAAACGATTCGAAATGAATATAAGAACGCAATAAGAAATAAAGTCAATCAAAAGATATTCATACGACGTAATATAATTAAGCGAAGGTAACGAAATGATCGAATATCGAGAATATGAAAGCGCAGGAAAGACCACCAGGCGATGATGACTTTTTAGTGAAATATTGTCATTACACCGAATTTAAACAATGAAAATCGACGACAGAGACGAGGGAAATTGGAAGAAAAACACAGAAATTTCAACTCTTTGGATATATCTTTATAAAAAATATATATGCGTCGACATCTTAAAAACTATATAGGAAACACACACATACATACAGGTGTTATATATTCGCGATTCTCGTTTTTATACATATATATATAGTGTTGGTAGGGAATCAGTGGTTCTCTTCATTATTCTCTTCTTTGGGGGGATGGGCGGCGATATACTCGAGGGACCTCTGGATGTGGAGTGGGATTTCAGGGCCGACTGGAAGGTGAGCACCCTGGGGCTGGAAGCCGTGCTCGTTGGCTACGTAAGAGACCTGGATCGGAGTGCCGTCAGGGGCGTAGTACTGGTATTGCCCTTGGGCGGTAACGACGCCACGTCCGTCCTCGCCGATCGGTACGGGCTCTCCGGTCTCGGATGCGGCGATTCCGTTCTCGTTCTCGAAGCTCCAGGAGTAATGGCCTTCGGGGGAGATGTCCTGAGACTGACGTAGGATCGCCACTGGCTTCTGATCGAAAGGCTGGGCGCTGACGACGGCGGCCAATGCCAAAACTGCTACCTGTAAAACGAATTCGATATTGAATTTCAGTAATCGAAAAAGGATTCGATTCAAAATGAACAAAATCAGTATAAAATTTATAAAAATGCATTTGGTTTCATCATTATGTTTTAATCCTTCGTAATTCTTTCTAAATCATATTTTGTTCATTTCGAATACCTCTTTCGGTTAAAAAATTAAAAACAATTGAAAAAAATCTTAAAATATTTTAGTACATGAAGGTGTTCGTAAACAGTAATAAACGAACAGGATAGTCAGTACCGTCCCTAACCTCAAACTGGAGGAAAACAGTTGAAACGACCGAACTGGAGTTTGCGAACGCATGCTACCATTTTACGTTCATATTAAATGCCATTAGAAAATGTAGGAAAAAATATACACACTATACTGTAAAAGCGTTCGCAAATTACGATTAGCAATTTCAACGTCATTTAAAAAAAAAAAGTAAAACCATTAAAAACCACCAGTGTTCGTAAACTCATACAGTAATAATAAACGAATAGGAAGGCAGTATTATACCGTCCATAACCTCATACTGGAGGAAAACAATTGAAAGGACTGCGCGTATATTACTGGAGTTTGCGAACACCATTGTACGTTTATAAATGTAACTAGGAAAAGTGAATAAAGAAACTATATATTAATATTGCACTGCCACGAATAAAACTGATGATCGAAATGCAATAGATAAAATGGAGAGAATCAAAACTCACGAGGAACTTCATGTTTATAAGCCGGTTGTGCCGAAATGCGTCCAAGACGAGATAGTTTTGGAACTAAATTGATGAAGTGACTGGCAGCCGTAAGCAATTTATAGTTGGGACCAGAGGCCCCCACTTTCCCTTTCCTCGGAGAGCGCCAAAAACGAAAACAAAAAAAACAACAAAAAAAAAAAAAGAAAAAAAAATGATGAAGAGGAACGTCTTTCCAATGAGAGATTTCGGCAATCCCGAAGGACGGGGAAGTCTTCTCTGCCTAAATTTATTTCTCTTCTTGACCTTTCGCCGACTATTAAATCGATCGGTTGTATAATCGACCTCTCGGCAGCTTCTCTCATATATACATGTACCTGGACGGAGACGGACGTAACATCTCGAAAGAGCGCACGAGGTGCTAGTCTCGAAATCACGTGCCTAAAAGTAGTACCTATAGAGGGGAAAGTGACGGAAGGAAAGTGAAAACAAAGAGATCAGTTTTTTTTTTTGTTATTAATTTTTGAAGGATGAACAATATTCATATATATATTTATTTATTTATTTGAACATTGTTTATTATTCAATTATAGTTAAAGATATATACAAAAATTAATATTCAACCGAAATTATATACATCAGTTGCTTCATCTTTTTATAAAGCAATTATTAAAATGATGTAAAAAAATGGAAAGGCATTTTCGGTATATATAGAAACGAAGAATTGCAGAATTCTGAAATACGATTGACATTTTAATAAAGTTTTTTAAAATTTGAGATTGTTTTGTATATATGTATACCTTTTTGTAAAATCGTTTTTTACTTGCACTTCCTAAAGAAATGAAAATGGTAAATTTATAAAATTCGTGTAATTTTTAATTCTCAAAAATTTTTCAGAGGAAAAGGAATATAAAAATAATTAATAAAGTTCATTAGAATTGGCCAAAATTTGTAACGATCGATTAAAGTCGACAATCTGTACGATTATGATGTGTATCAACAATCGTGAAATAAAATATTAAGAATGAGAAGAAAATGTACAAGAACTTTGGTAAATAAAAATGAAGAAAGAAAAAAAGAAAAAAAAAAAAGAAACCATGGAAAAACTATAGTTTTTGATTATTTAGATGACGGTTAAAAAGGATTAGAACCAATAAGTAAGTATAAAACGTTGAATCAATTTGAATACTATTTTGTTTTTCATCCTTTATCATAATTAAAAGGGATTAGAGCAGATACAAGAAAATGCAGGAATTAATGCTTTTTAATCCAGCACGAAACTATAGTTTTTTATTAGTTTCTTATATGAATATTTTCGCGTTTCCTATTCATAGTATTTTCTCGTACGGGATCCGAGTATGCTAAAAGTAAATGACAAAAGTGACAAAATTTACAATGCAAATGACAATGAGTAATTCAACTATTATCAGTAATCTAAAATGCATTGAAAGGTCAAAAGACGAATTAAAATGGATTCAAGTGCATTAAAATGGATAGAAAATGAATCAATTTCAATTCACTTGAATCCATTTTAATTCGTTTTTTGACCTTTCAATGCATTTCCGATTACTGGATTTGTTAATGAATTATTATTTGGTTATAATGATCATAAATTGTAAGTAAATTATCGAATGTTTTAAAAACAGACGAAACGCTGGTGAAATTGATAAAATACCAATAAATGAAAGTGGGATGAAAAGTCTGAAGATGACGATTAAAAAGGACTAGAACTGATAAGTAAATATAAAACGTTGAATCCATTTGAATGCTATTTTGTTTTTCATCCTCGTAATTAAAGGGGATTAGAGCAAATATAAGAAAATGCAGGAATGAATGAATTTGAATGTTTTTTAATCCAGCACGAAGAAACCATAGAAAAACTATAATTTTTTATTAGTTTCTTATATGAGTATTTTCGCGTTTCCTATACATAGTACTTTTTCTCGTGCGGGATCCTAGTATATGCCAATTAAAATGGATTAGAACAGATAAGGCAACGCAACATTCAATCCATAATATAAATCATTTTTTTTCAATTACTCCAATTTTAACTGAGATCCATTAAAACGAAATTTACCTATATTTTTTGTTCTTTTAAAGGCTTTAATTTTGACTCGTTTAGTTTAGATGTATATAATAACATTGATTCGTTTAAGAGTGAATTTTGATATTTTTAGAATACAGGAAATTCATTGAGAAGTAAAATTCATTATATATATGTGTGTATGTGTATATAACATAATATACATATTACATTTATATCAATAATGCAACATTTAAATAACATTTTGCGAACACGAACTTCTTCGTTCTCTTACAGAAACGTAACAATTTATTGTATCATTTTGGCGCATCCCTGATGTGAGCATTTATAGCTTTGCGGTATGGTTAAAATCTAAAGCTTACT
This sequence comes from Trichopria nigra, assembly GCA_030522945.1. Lineage (NCBI taxonomy): Eukaryota > Metazoa > Arthropoda > Insecta > Hymenoptera > Diapriidae > Trichopria > Trichopria nigra. The sequence continues at coordinate 7,202 of JAPYZR010004319.1, read as the reverse complement.
CATGCCTAGATAGCAAACATAAAACATAAAAGCTCCAAAAGAGGTCAGATGCGCCACTTTCTGAGATCATTCTGAACTCCTTTTTATGTTTGCTGTCTGGGTGTTACTGAAAAAATGTTTACCTGGATGAAAGCAACAACTGAAAGGAAAAAAAAAAAATAGCAATCTTTTCATTTTTAAAACATATACAAAGAACAGAAAATTCGAGTAATGTTCCTGACTCGTCGATCAATTTGTTGATAGATGTTCATGTGTCGGTATTCCTGGAGTATTTGACGAGTGAACATAAATATATATCGAACTGAAAAATAATTCAAATAATAGCAAAAATAAATGAGATAATAAATGATAAACGGATAAATAAAAATCGTCCAAAACATGATCAAAATTTAAACAATTTTAAAAATGTTTAGATGAAGTTTCGATATGACGAAATGAGAATAATATAACGAAATAAATGATAACAGTGATAAAACTAATATAAATATAATATATTATTATTATTATTATTATTATTATTATTATTATTATTATTATTATTATTGAAAATAATAAACGACGAATTATGATTTCAAGAATTGAAAAAATAATTTAAACTTTAATGAAAAATTAGAAGGAATGAACGTGAAACAAATTAAAAAAAAAATTACCTTAAAACAAGACAACAAATTTTGAAAACGAACATTCATAATTGAAACAATTAATTGATATCTTTAATGTATTAGTAATCTTTAACGATAAATAATCTTTTTCTTTCGTGGAGAGAAAGTTAATTATTCATATCATCATGAAGACGAAACTTTCAAGAAGACAAACTCTTTTAGGAGTGAAATTTTATTCTGCAACTGTTGAGTGAAATTTACTCTTTAGTATTTTTATTTTTTTTTTTAAGTAAAATTCAATCTTCAGTAAAAATTATAATAAAGTTTCAAGAAAAGTGAAGAATCAAAAATATGACCAAAAAAAGTCAACCGGAAAAACTAAAACACACATAGTTGAAAGGAAATAGATAAATTGATAAGAAAAAAAAAATATATATTCTGAAATATTAAAAAAGACAAAATTGTAAATGAATGTAAAAAAATCGTAAAAAATTATCACGAGAAGAAAGTAAAATTCGACTAAAAAAGGTTAAATGAAAAAAAAATTTTTTTAAAGTAAAAAATAAAAAAATAAAAATAAATAAAAAAAACACTACAAAAGAGAAAGTTGTCAAGAAATAAAAAATTGTAAAAAGATGAAGGAGAGGATAAAGTAGCCAACAACATGAAAAAGTTTTCGGCAAAAAATAAAAGTTGACAAAAAAACGATGTTTTAAATTGCCAAAAAAAAAAAAGATAACACAATATTATGATTGGAACGAGTTGTTAAAAAATTGAACTTTTGATGGATCGAACTAAAATTTCACCACGAAAAATCAATTAGGTAGAGGAGAACATATTTCAAACGTAACTAGAAAATTGAAGAAAATTCACAAAGATATAGGAATTAAAATTGCAAAAGAAACAAAATATAGTTGTTTAAAAATTATAAAGGGGCAGTTCATAACCTAAAATATTCAAATTAAACGTAAAGTATAATTTCCAGTCAAAATTAATGTAAGGGCGCTTTTGTGTGTTTTTTTATGAATGAACGTCAATCTTCAGTGAAATCGGTTCAATAAGTTGGGCTAGAATATTCGTCAGAATAAAATTGAATGTATACACTTTTATGTCGATTTAGAAGCAACTTCAAGAAACAGACAATGAAAATCCAACCTATATATATTTTTTATGTAATATTCATGATGAAATCGTATTTAGTATTTTGTCATTCATAACGTAGTTTTTCTTCGCTTCAAAACAATTCTTATGTCCGTTTATACATTTCAAGAAATGAATTCATCAAATAATCCTGCACGTAACGGCAGATATATACCTTTATTTTCCAGTCATCATTTTTAGTTTTATATTTCAATATACACGACAATTTGTCAGGTGTCAAATTTGACTTGTGATTTATATCTGTCTTATAAGTTATAACGTTTGTTTTGAATTGAGAAGCAGTTCTTTCGCCACTTTCGAAGATATATTTCTTAACGTGACACGAATGGCTTTTGTATCGCTACCGAAACATTGGACTTTTTTTATTCATTTATTTTATAACAATTGATATAATCTTTTATATATACTTTTCTGTCGAAAGCGTTTATGTAGAATCTTTATCTACTTGAAGTATCGTCAAGTAGATAAAGGCGGAACGAACTTCTGGATTGAAATGAGTTAAAAGATTTGCGATGTGTTAGAAAGAAATTATTATTAAATTATATCATATATAAAAATATACATATATCATTGTATAATTGTATGAATAATTGTGTAAATACAAATGTATATAGTATCTAAAATATTTTTACGCGAATTTAAAATAAGAATTTTAATTAAATTATAATAAGTATCGAATTCCTTTTAAAATGTTAAAAAATATATAAATATAATGTAAAGAAGAAATCAAAGTAAAACAGGCAATATTGATAAAAATTCAGAGATCGTAAACTTTTTTCTTTCGACTGAATGTCGAATTTCAACCACCGATAGCACGTGCGGCCATGCATATATATAAATATATATAGGCTATTATAAATCTTTCAAAAGTGATGATACCTTCTCTTCAATAAAACCAGTTGCGAGGATCACCACTATGAATGCATGAAATCATTTTGTTCTTTACGATCATTTTATATTTGTTAGCTATATACATACATATATATATATATGTTGGAAATTTTTCCCGCAATTTTTTATAGTAATATTTTACATTTAAATGTCACTATTATATCAATCACTACTTATATATATTATATATATATATATATATATATATATATATATATTATATAAATATAATACACTTACATATTATATATAAATAAATTTATATATATGTTTGTGCGTGCGTGCGTGTGTGTGTGTGTAATTATATTTATATATATAATAAGTATGTATATTAAGGGTAATTTCAAGGTCCAATTTATAAAACGTTGCGAAGCAACGGGGAATCCCCGATTCTTTTTTCGCCCCCCGGGGGGGGGGGCGCGAGAGGGGACCCCCCCCCCCCCCCCCCCCCTCCGGACCAACGCTTAAAACTAACCTAACCTAACCGTCACAACACTGCCTGAAACGTATTTTATATAACGCATCGTGTAACATTCCGGGCCGGGAAACTGCCATTGGACCCTGAAACTATATACAGTTATAGTATATCTCAAGAATGGACCTTGAATGCACCGTTATACACAAATATATATTATTGTATTTATATATATATATATATATTGAAAAGAAATAGAATTTTTAATATATATTAAAAAGAAATAGTGTATTTTCAATCGTCACGAAGCCCTTATATTGTAAATAACTAATTAATTTATTAATAATTAATTAAATAAGATTTTTCAATTTTATTAAAGTAAAACATTTCGAAAAATATGTACTCTCTAAAATTGTTGGAGTGAAATTTCATTCCAAAGAGAGTGATAATTTAGTTACTCTTGTAAAGGGGTGAATTTTCACTCTTTAAAGAGTGACATTTAATTCTGTTTGTAGTGTAAATTCTCCGACTCATTCCAATGTAAAATGAAATTTCACTCCAGAATTAAAGTGTAAAATTTCACTTCGTGAAGTTTCGAGTAAATATACTTGCGGGTGTTACAAACTTTTATATACATATGTATTTATGACATTATTCCATTCCAATTGGACCACTTTTTTTTTAACAAAAATTTGAATTTCGCTTTTACTTATATATATGTATATACTTGAAGATACCGACAAACGTGACGTCTTTAACCATTGAAACCATAAAAATTTCTATATATGCCTCCAAATTTTAAAGCACATTTTATTTATTTATTTTAAATTAAATGTCATTATTATTATTATTATTATTATTTATTGAATTTGAATAATTTAATTAATTTATATTAATTAAAGTTAAAAATGTAATAAAAATGTACCCTGGAAATATTCAGAGAAAAAAAATACAGAAAAATAGCTCAATCAAGTAAGACACTGACAGAAAATACAAAATTGTAAGATAAAGAGTCATTGTACAGGATAATTAGTTTTGAAACCGTAAGTATACAGAAGGCCCCTGGATTCTTTGTAAATGCATATAACCCAGAGGCCATCTTCCCTAGATGTATTCAGCTTCGTGTATCCCCCGTCAATTTCAATGTATCGAAACAAATGTTGTTTTCATTCTATAAAGATGATTTATTTCTTTTTTTCATAAAAATTATCCGTTTCACAGAATAATTTAAATGAAAATAACTATGGCAAAAAGTAAGAAAACCTTTTTATAAAATATCAAATGTTTTAATATTTAATGACAAAATTTTAAATTTTTAATATTCTGAATTGTTAAAGTTTACAGCTTACTAAACATATGAAAAAATTGTTATTAATAAAAGCACCATCAGAAGCGCTAGAATTATACAATTAGACACTGCCAATCATTATATTGTCCAGTTTCTAGTTAAAGAGAAATACATTCTGTTTAGAATAAAAAAAAAACATCATTGAAGTTGAAGGGAGATGCACGAAGTTGAATGCCCGAGAGAGATGGCCCCCGGTTGTACACGCATTAACGTATTATTCAGGGGTCTTCTTCCGTACGCGACCGGTTTTAAACGATTTATAGTGTGATCTTATCCTACAATTCCAAATTTACTAGTCGTTTCTGACGTTAATAAAGAATTTTCCTGAATAATTTGTTTATAAACATATATATATATATATATAATTTCATAATATTTCTGAAATCGCAGTGGTCGAAAAATATAGTTCGGTTTGGCAATTTTTTTGTTTTTTATTAAACGAGCGCATGTCTTCGATTTAAAATCGAAACCAACGTCTCTCCTATACAGTCATTTGGTTCAAGGTTAATTGCGGTTATTGATGATATTCAATGGCAGAGATTATAGCATCTCTGTCAATGGTTTATCAAAGCGAAAGTGATTTATTATATAGTACATATATAACATGTACATATAAAGCCGGACGACAGGGTCAATTAACAAAACTTCTTTTATACCCTGAGTATTGAAATGAGATATGTGTCGGTGACCTCGCGTTGAAGAAGAAACTTTAATGAATTATAGGCACACGAGTCGCGTTGCTATTATACGTAATATATAGGTATACATATACATATATATACAGGGTGGGTCATTGTAACCGACGGATTCAAATATCTGCCAAAATAGACGAGTTAAACAAAAAATTTCCAAGACAAAAACTGCCGAGGACAATAGGGGTAGTCTATTTGTCATAATGATTTTGACCGCCCGATCGATTTTCAAAGTCATCTGAAGGTCAAAGATGTTTTTTTAATTGAAAATCACTATGTTTAATGCCGGATTTGGAAAGTGCGGGAAATTTCACATCAGAAACGATAGTTTATAATTTATTGTAAGAATATGATGACCTTAAGAAGTTTAAATAAAGGTCGTCCATTGTTAAAAAATTGTCCAGAAGTATAGTTTTCTTCGAACTTTTCAGGGTTTATATATGGGCCAATAAATGTAAGGTTTGGAGGCCAAAGACCTTGAGCATCTTGACCTTATGAAGTTAATTTTCACGGTCATGTGACGGTTAGAGTAATTTTTTTAAAGGAAACCCCTTATTTTTATTTTTACTTAATAACCTATAATTCTGAGGATCGTGAATATTGTATCAACTTTTGAATATCGAGACCAGTGATTTGGAGAATTCTGAAAATGTAAAAGTGATTTTGCCACATCAAAACCTTTAAGAAAAGGTAAAATGCTCTTTAAAAGTGGACATGTTACCGAATTAAATTTAAAAAAATGGGATATCTGATGATCATAATAAAAATTATTGCATTCGAGCTAATGTACAGGCATCTTTCAAGAAAATTAAATACAAAGTTTCAGTGAAGCTTCATCGTTGCAGGGGACATGTATTATACAGAATGCATCTTGTATATGAATGTAAAACTTTCAGCATAAATGAGTCGATGTGGTCAAGTTGCTGGACTGTTATATTCGCAATATAAGATCACATTCTTACATTTCATGAAGCAAAATGAGTCACCTACACCTGTAAATTGTGTACATGGAATCAAGGAAGAAAGAAGAGAATTCCAAACGAAGTAGGTAAAATACAGTACACAAATAAAAAACGAGAATGTGAAAAATTAAAATATATTCCTATATAATGAGTAGCTAAAAAATGTTATAAAGGTAAAAAGTGTTAAGTAAAGAAGTGGGATGGAAAATTATGTTAAAAAACAAATATCTATCTATATATACATGTATACATAAGTTATTAAAAATATGCATTACTAACATTAATACAAGTCGGTAAAAATTCGAACAATTTATGTACTGTGAAAATCGGTAAATTTTTCGACTATTTTTATCGATATTTTTTACATTTTTCCATATAAGTATATTGTTCATTATTCCCTTTGCTAAAACAAAGTTTTTACGGTTCGACTACAGATTGTAGCCCTCTTCAGAAAAATTTTTTATTCAAAAAAGAAGTAAAAAAAAGTTTTACAAAAAACAATATACAAACAAAATAACATGTAACAATAAAGGTTTTTAACAACAAATTGATGTACAATATCGTTAACAAAAAATTGTAAAAATTATATACAAAAAATAGTGCTGTTGTCTTCTCATTTGCTTCCATTTGTGTCAAAAATAATCGTCTAAACTTTTCATTTTTGGTACTTTTCCAAGTCTAAAAACTACTGCATTTGATTAATTTTCAATTTGGTCGATGGAGTCCATCACTATTTTCAATCATTTTGTTAGTTTTCGATTGGATATTCTCATAAGAAACACCAAAAGTTTTGTTTCTTAGTAAATTCGTTCATTTTTTCAGTTATTGAGAGGAAATAGTCTGTTGATTAATCTAGAATGATTACATTTATGATCATAAATGAAATGTCAATATCATGAATCGTAACTCTAAATTTTTACTTGAAATAGTGACTCCGAATAGTAATATTCTTCATGCTGAAATCGAATAGTAACTCTTATTAGATGCTCCAAATTTTGACTTGAAATTCTGACTCCGATATATTTCGGAGTATATGTACCTTCTTCTTGTCCACCTTGTAAGTAGGCAAAACTTCAGGCAACGGCCATACCACGTTGAACATACCAGTTCTCGTCCGATCACTGCAGTCAA
>JAPYZR010004318.1:0-12505 GCA_030522945.1 Trichopria nigra | reverse complement strand
CCCTTAAAACGCCTGTAATTAATTTTATTCTTTGTGGGGCCCGACGTGCGTTTCGTCCCTGGTTTGGCTGCCGCTCGCGGCTGCTAGCTTCAGCGTCGTTATTTTGCGCCCATTATGGTGGTTCTCTTTCTCCTGCAGTTTCAAAAATTAAAAATAAAATTGCACATTTTTTTGAAAGAGATATTTGAGCCTTAACCCATCCCATCTTGAAATGTCATTTTTTACTTCAACTTCCAGCAATTTTGTTGTCAACTACTATTGTAAAAAAGAAAAAAAAATGTTAACGGCATAGTCGACTGTTTTTGAAGTTTTTTTATCGATCTAAGCTGATATATATAGAGTAAAAATAATTTCACTAAATGGTCGACTGCCCTATTTTTGTTCATTTAACTAAATTCGAACTCGAATTTTATTTTTTCAACTCGAAAAACAATTTTTTTTTTTTTTTTAATTTATAAAATTGACGTTTGGAAAATTTTTTGCTGGTATTTCAAATAACCAAGATCGAAAAGAGCGAAATAGCCCCTAGTAGAAAATGACACCAGTTTCTGCGCAATTTTTCTAGCCTCTATGTTATAAGTAATGGAGTCCCGAAAAATGGCCATAAAACTGGTATGATTTTCAATACTAAGGAGGTTAGAAGAGTAAAAATTCAATATTCTGATGCATTTACCTTTAAGAAATGGAGAATGGCACTTTCTACTTTTACGCGACCGAAAAGTAAAAGTTGTTTGAAAAATCCGCTTAATGTTGATGGATTCGTACCATTCGTAATTCAGTTAAGAAAATTACAAAAATAATTTTACAAAAATAATTTACGAGATATAAATGAAAGCTCGAAGCAAATGTAAAATCAACTCAGAAATCAAAATATTATGTTTTTGCAAACATGACACCCAAATCTCAAATTCATATGTCATTTCGCATGAAGAAATAACATCGCGTATACATATATATATATAAATTTGTATTATACGATACAGTGTTGGCGCATTGCCTCAAAATATAAAAAATAGTCGTGAATGATAAATTATGACTGATAGTGGAGATAAAACTCGAAATTAATAACGTCTTGGACCTATTATTGAATTACTGTATTTATTAAATGACTATTAAAAAATGCGCTTTATGTGCCGAATGACTTCGTATTAACGAATATCCCCGAGAAGGAACCTTTCAAATGTAATTTCAATAATTACCGGGATGCTTTTTGTAGTTGAGCTTAATGGGGGATCAGTGACTTTAAGCCGCCCAGTGTTTGACTAAATCTTAAGAAACATGTGGTAGTCATTTATTTCATTTACAAAAATTGGGAATTGTTTCTAGTAAGAAGTATACGTTCGTAATCTAAAATGTTAGATGACAACTGTTGTTTTATATGCAACAATTCTTGTCTTTGCAATTTTTTAATGTTTCTAAAATTAAAAAAATAAAAACAACGAATTGTTATTTTTTATTGTATATATACATTTCTATTTTCACTTTTTTATCCATCATCGTTCTTGTTACACGTTTGTTGTATTTATTGAACTTTTATAACAGTTGTTTTAATTTACAAGAAGTTTGTGTCAATAAAAAAATAAATCAAATTGAAAAATGCCTGTGATATATATATATATATAAGGTTTTAAAATATATCGAGTGGAACCTTTGTTGGAATGAATCTGCTCTCTTTTTGAAAGATGCAGTCTTGAATGTTTAATTATTCTCTATATTATATTAGCCAATATATATAATGACCCCGAATTCCTCGAATAACTACCGCAAAATAAAAAAATAACCTTATCGCCATCTAAATATAGAAAGTAGTCAAGGTTATATAATATTTTTATCATAAGGAAATAAATATGTTACAATATATGCGTAGATGGAATTTGCAAGTTATATTTGAAAATTATGAAATTAGCCTAAGATATACTAAAGATAATGAAAAACAACACCTCCGCCATTAGTTTATTGGATGTTCAAGTATTCCACCGATGCAGCACAGACAATGCGTTAAAGCGGGAATAAACGATGGAAAATTATATTATCTGCCTACGCACCAATGGATTCTTTTTATGTCATTTCACGGATTTATTGAAAAGCATAACGGTCGTAGAATTTTTATTTTTAAATACAGAGGTATGAATGAATCTCTTGAAGTTACGATTGACGTTTATCAATATCGAGTGATATCATCACGCCGCCTAGAAAGAAGGGTTTCTTTATAAGTGCAGATCAAATTATTTGGATATGAACCAAAACCACGCTTATGGCCCTAAAAAGACAATGACACGTATACGTTGTTTGGATTAAGATTTTAGATGACGACTGAGTGAATTGAATGGAATTCTTACATTTCTTTTTAACCTTTTTTCGTCAAGGGAACTTGAACAAATATCCCAAGGTATATTGGACACATACTATTTTCAAACTCGAAGTGAACTTTCATCCTTCTCGCAGTGAAAATTCAGTATAAAAAATAAGAGTGAAAGTTCACATTATGACTGAAATGAATTTTTACTCGAATTAGAATGAATGTTCACTTGAAAGAGTAAAATTCATCTTGTTTACAGTTTTCCCTCGTCTTTCTTTCTCACTTCAAATGGAGTTGCCCATTTTTAACTAATAAACGAGTGAGATCTCACTTCAAGGAATTTAAAGAGTAATAAACAAATTTAATGTTTGATATACTTAAATTTTTGTAATGGTTTGTGGTTGCGATTCATAATTTGGTTGTGGAAAATTATATTGGATTGATCCCTGCGACCAATCCAAAACATTTCGTCATAATTGAACCGACTGTCAGAAAAATTTAGTTGATGCATCAAGTGAATCTCCGATTTGGCACTGTATTTTTGGATTTTGCTATAGATTAAATAATAAAATAACTTCAGAAAAATATTGAGGTGTTATAAATATGTGTTTGTATAGGATTGAAATTTTTTACAGTTACTCGTACACCAAAAACGCTTATTATTGACAGATTTCCCTTTTGGGTTCTGTCGAATCCGGGCTAAGTCGTTCCCAATCAACGTGCCGCTCTGCCAAGCCGCAATGCGCACTCGACGTGCCCTGGACGCGAAATGCCTATACGACCCGAAAGTATATGATTAATAGTCGAACGAATTATTTTTTATCTCCCTCGTGGTTCGGTGCACTATAATAGACGCGCGGGGATTCCGTTGAGGTGACGATATATATATGTGTATACAATGCGAAAGATCGAACGACGAAGGACGCCTCCCACGATCACGAAATCGCAGCTCGTTCGTTGCCACTCTCAAGAATATTTGTCGGACTATTTTAAACCGGGACGGAGTCCCCGTCATCGGCCAGTCGAGTGTTAACCACCCTTGGAACACGACGTTCCCGTCGAGAATCGCCAAAAACAATCGTGAATCCTTAAACTCGCGTTGAATCAAAATAATACCACGTCATGGGACTATTCGTGCTCCTTAAATGGCGAGGCAAGTATTCCCAATGAGAAACCGCATTTACGCGCGAGTGTCAACCGGAAAAGATGGCGTTGCGAAATTGTGTTTTTGCGCACTCTATGTTGACGTTTCAAACGGCGCCGATCGAAGATGCGGTTATATTACTCGCGGTAACAAGTGTGGTTATAATAGATATATCGTTAAATGGAATGTTTTTGTGATTAAATTTTTATCCATTTAATTGGCAAATTGCCAGAACAGTGATCAATTATTCTGCCCGTAAAAAGTGATCTACCAGTGGTTTGTTCGTGGTGTTTATTTTTCGCGTCTTTTTGATGTCTGGTAAAGTGGGTTTTGACATGGGAATTCCCTGATGAAAGTTTCATGGAATACTTATTGGTATTTGATTGACAATATACGGACGATTATTATGATTTATTATTTTAATATTTTCGTTTGAGAATTTGATATTCTATATATAATTTCAGTCACACGTATATAATTTCACTTCGTATGAAATATGAAAGTGATTGGCGCAAAGAGTATATGCACGTATGCATATATATATGCATATATGCTTATTACTGCGATATAATAAGGCGTAATGGAATATTATTGCACGTCGATTTAACGAACTGGCGTTTTACTAATATTGCATAAATTTTGCGATATTTTAATAATTCGTGGGTGTGTGTATGTGTGTGCGTCACCTGTGTTTGGTTTTATAGATGTTACTTAATCAACATTCACAAGAATTTAATACTCTGTTATTTTTTTGGATTATTTATTAACACGGTTATTATTATTACCATTATTATATTATTCAACAATTATTAAGTAATTTTCATTTTATTATGTATGTGAAACATAAAAATAATTAATTAATAATAACAAATTAACAAATACCTTCGGAATAATGCAATGACAAAGTTGCTTCAAGACACGTTCTAAATATAAAGAAAGTGAAACATTATAAGATTTGCAGTACTTAACGAAAGCTAAAATTGACATGCTTGAATCACAAGCACACCGTTAAACGTACCTATATGTTGTGCTAAGCTCATAAATTCACTTTACTGAAATGTAACGAATGCTTCAAATCTGGGGAATGCAAACTGATTCACAAGTCTTTCAAAACATTCATTTCAAAAAACAGCCGCTTGGGCGGTCAAAAATTGTGTCGGACTGTACTCAAGATGACGTTCGTTGAATTTCATTTGGAATCCCTTTCTGAATCTGAATCGACCATAATAAACCATAAAAAGTGAGAATATCTTAAAATAGCTGTTGCGTAACGAAGTACAACGAATTTAAAGCTATGCGACAATAGATGACGTAAACAAAAAATATGATGTAAACAAATGTATTCATTAATTAAAATTAGTAAATTCTATTCGAACAGATTTTATATCGTGTGTATGTGCGTGAAGCGTGAAAATAGATAAAAAATAAGTATATAGAGAATAAAATTTATTTTTATTCAAGTAATTATGTGATTCATTTATTATTTTGTTTACTCATAAGTTTCAAAACGTTAAAGAAAGTGACAGGTCAGAAAATGTGAATAACATTGAAAAGTGTCCAATGAATATTTCAAATGAAGTCAGTAATAGTGAAAAAACACCTAGGTCTAAAATGGAATACTGAAAATTAAAGAGTAAGCAAAAGAATTGATGTAATAGAACATTTCTTTACACGTGCGCGAAGTGCAATCCCGTACCAATAAAAAACGGCATTTTTCCTACGAAATATACCATTTCGTAATAATATACGGAAATGCCGGCGCACCAGAGACTGTGCGGGAAATAAGCATTTTCCGCGTGCTCTTGAAAAACATCGTTTATTATCATAAATATTGTTGGTAATTTTTTAATTCGTTGTTTGAAATAAAATATAAAAAGAAAGATCTAAAGAAAATAGTAAAATAATTTATTCAATGTGTTATGCACTTTGAATATTACACAAAATAATGTATTGTTCGTATAAATAGATATGATATAATCGAAAAATAAAATTTAAAACACAAATATTTATAAAGAATAATTGAATTTTAATTTTTCATAAACGTACAATGTGTACTTGAGCGATTTTATGAAATTAAGAACTTATCATAATAAATGAACCATTAGATGCTGATGAATATTACATCAATATAAACATAGGAGCTCGGTCACCTATATCACGTGTGCATCCTGTATTAACACATCTTTCAACTATTCGCACAAGTTACTCGGGGATTTCCAAGAGATATGCCAAAATCGTAGAAATGTCCCACATGGCGCCAAGTAAGGCGAATAACTCGGATTTCCGCTGAATTCGTGCAGCATCATCGAACAACAATTTTGTTTGAATTTGCCATGCCAATAAAATCGGGAAATGCTCAAAGGAAGTTGGTAGTAAACAATTTATCGCGGTTTTCCGGCGGAATTTGTGAATGAAGCTAATATAAGACACGTGAATAATCAAGTCATTGCGGACTAAATTTATCAGTCACGTGGCTACAATAACATTGTCGCATAGAATCGCACTTATACGCTGATGTACAAGAATGGCGTACGCATGATTGATGTTTCAACAATGGAAATCAATCAACTTTTAACACGTCGCAGACATATTAATATTTGAATGTCATTACTCGAAACTTGACGTTCAAATTGTCATTTTATTACGTATATTTAAATTTTGCCAAAGTTGATAGTAGAATAGCGCAATATACAATTAAAAAAATGTATTTTACTTTCGACGTCGCGTCGTTGACAATGGTGGCGCGCGTGGCGGCGAGAAAGCAAAATGCTTTGCTGGCCTTAGGCCAAATCACGACATCGACGACATGCGAGTTATGCGAAAAATTCGTAAACTACGCATCGCTTGCAGGCAACAAAAGAGCAGCTCCTCGTCGGTGACATATGCGTTTCGTACCTCGGAATTTCATTTGTTTTCCCGCATCAGACAAGAAGTTTCCTTTGAAACGTTTCTTACTCGACCCGATAAAATTTGACGGGACGCAGAAAGGAGTCAGCCATTTGTTTTTCTTGTGTATTGAGAGAATCTCGACGAGAAAATCGATTAGAGAAATGAGAAAACGTAAAAAATTAGAAAAATAGAAGAAATAGAAAAACTATATAGAGAAAAATAATACACAAATATTGAGCAATGTGGAGATTATAATGAATTGAGGATAAAATTAGAGACTGCCTTTAATTTTATTTATTTATTTAATGACGATATAATTATTATAAATTGATAACTTTCTGAAAATGTTTTTATAGAAATAATAAATAAATACACGTCTTAAGAAACTTATGTTACCAAATTTTTAAAAATATTTATTGATTGAAATAAGTGGATATGATGACAATTTTTATATTACTCGTGATTTTTGGAAAATACACCATAATAAAAAGTTAACAAAAGTCAAGAAAATGGATGATAATCTTGAAAGAATTAATGGATCTATCAAAAATACCAATCATGTCTATTGGTGAAACGAAAATACACGTAAATTTAGAAGATACTGAGAACAGGTGGTAAATTAGAGGAACATGAAAACGAAACAAAATTTTAATGATTCGATGCGTACTATACATTATTGCCATTTTACACGCATAAAAATTACCATCTAAAATATTGTACATTGCGACGATAAAAGTGCCAAATGACATGCCAGATGAGACATTGTGATATTTTAAATACTACATTTTTCTATATGAATGTCAAATTTAGTTCCGAGGGGCTTTTGTGCCCAACAAATAGCAAATTTTGACATTTTGTTAGTATTTTATGCTATTATTTGTAACCGACTTTTCCGCGTGTATTGCAATACACATTGCGTAAACATGCATTATTGCGTAAGAAGGGAATATTATATATTTCTGCTCTAAAAATAAAATCATTTGTTGATTCTATTAGAAACTTCAGTGCAGTGAATTCATCCAGTTTCATATAAATTATTTGATTATGAAAATTCATAACTTAATATTGGCTAAATTAAAAAAAAAAATAGAACTTGGTAAATAACAACATTTTGAAATTAATGCAATAATACAAATTACACGAAAATGGAGATATATAAGGAAGTGTTAAGTATTGTTGATAGTCGAGTCGAAATAAAAAGAATATTAGTAATACTTTTAGCAACTTCAGTTTGATCATTATTAAGGATTGTTGAAAAATTTGAGGATTATTCTTCTCGAATGAAATGTTAAACATGCTAAAGTCACTTTTTATGTACTCGTAAAATTGTGTTGAAATGAAGAAATTGGAATTAATGTTAGCTTATTTTCTTGAGAAGAAGATTCTTCGCACCTTGGCAAGATGAATTTTTTAAACTTGTGAAATTTTCAACAAATTCCTTTTTTAAAATGTAAGAAGAAATGATAACAGAAAATTTTCATTTATGTAAATGAAAGTTGTCTGATAAATTATTTATTCGCGTTTACATTTTTTTTAAGTATTAACAAATTTTATTTCCTTTAAATTCTTAATATTCTCGTAAATTTTAATTTGTGATACAATTAGAATACTTCTCGAAATTATAGTCTATGCATTGTTATACTATACTTACTTTACATTAAATAATAAAAACAATTGAAAATATGTAAATATGTAAAAGAAAATATGTAGAAAAATGTTTCTTAATTACTTGTCATATTTAACTTTTTTTTTTGAATTGAAACTCTCATTTAAAAATGTCAAGTTTTAACGTAACTTTCTATTTTTATTAAATTTGAACTAATTTTTTATCTGTACGTCGATTAATACAAAGTTGAATAAAATGAATGTTACTCTTTCTTCAAACTAAAACAAAACTCGTTTTACGAACACCTATATAAATGAAAAATGAAAAATATAACTTTTTTTTAGGATAGTTGCGTCGTAGATTTTAAGCCTAATAGCCATTTGACACCAATCGTGAAATGTACAGCCACTTCCGTTTCTATAAGTAGAGATATAATCGATAGTAACAAGTGTTGCCGGATGGCTTCTTGAATTGTCTTTTACGACCCGCACTCCATTCTTATTTTTAGATGCACATCGTCATAACATTTTTTTTTTTTAAATACAAAATTCTTAAAGGGGAAAAATAATAATAACACTTAAACTTAAATATTTTAATTAATCAAATGTACACACAAGTATTAATCTCTTGTAATGTTAACCTACCTTACAAGAGATTTGAAAAATATTAGACAATAAAATCGCAATTGTAGTAATCTTCCAAAGACATTATATAATATCCGATAAGTGAACGATTGATGGAAGCATGCGGTGCCAGTATTATGATCACGTACATCCCGTTCCTTTACTGTCAGAAGGACTTTACGGTAACTGACGCGCCTGGATGTGACGCCATAATGGATGTAATAGTAATAACAAGCAATTCGTATACATAATTTCACTCGATGTTTCGAGACCTTGGAAATTTGGAATTATTCCAACTGATATATTCTACGGTCGGGCATTAATTGATCTGAACGTACAGGTTAACTAGTAATTATTAGCGGTAAAGTCATTCTCACGATGATCTCTTGCCAAAATGGCGCACATCCACCTACGAGTATGCGATTCCCTAATTACGCGATCACCCAGATGACAAAGGAAAACAAACGAGCTGTACAGTCGCGAGTATATATTGGAATTGCTCACCTCTCACGATAATAACGAGACTTTCGTTCCAGTGAGTTGCATCTATTAAAAGAACGAAATCGGCTTTAACGTATCCATGTAAACGTTTATTTATTATATATATATACATGCACCGGAAAGGGAAGCATCTGATTGATTGTTCGGATTGAAAATTTTCTCGGATTTGCTTATCAAACAGTTTTTTTTGGCAAGTGGATCGTACCAATTAGGGGCACTATCTCTATTGGTAACTCGACTGTTGTAATTAATTACGAGAATTTAAATATTAAACGGGATGAAATTCTAGATGATTCGTTATGATTTCGCGATCGTGATTTATTAACCTGGAATTTTAACGACGTTCTTGTTTTGTATGATAACGGCAATCAACAAAATTAGCATGTAATATTCCTAACGTAAAAATTTTGTTCTACATTTATTTATAATAAATATCGATCCATCGATTAAATGCTTTGTTTGTTTTGATAAGATCTATCAATTTTATTTGAAAAATTTAAAAAAATTTTCAGACATTGCAAATTTACTTGTTATCAGTTTCATTAATTTTTTTAATAATTCGATGTCTTTATTGAAACATATTAAAAAAAGTAGTCACGCTGGTATTTGGTCAGACGTTAGTAGACTCGCCTAAACTTTATTGCTTATAAAACACTTTAGCAATTTGTATTATACACGGGTTCAATTGATTTATTACAAATATTGGCTTCAACGCGAAAATATCCTGGTTACTGTAAGCATTTCCTGTAAGCGACGTCTATTCAGCATATTATTTAACGAAAATGGAAATTGGGTCAGTTAATAACGATTTGCATAAGTACATCGTACAATGACAAAGACATCGTATTGGATTGCTTACGTGAAACGAATACTTGGAAAGATTAACGTTACTGATCATATATGTGCGGCAGGTGCACTACAAAAGTCATAACAATATACTATATTTTAATAAACTCGAACATTCTCTCATTCGCTACGTTACAATAATATTCAAGATGTCTTTGCGACCATCGTGTTGAAAGCTTAATAAATAGTTCTACAATAATTTTAGCATCACTGAAATAGTAATTGATTTCGATTTCGCATTACGATCCATATTATAAGATCTCATTACTGCCCAATAATTCATATAACATGACGTCATTTAGGGAATCTGTAGATTTCATCATTCATGTAGCATTTACGTAGTATAAATAGAACACACGATAGATGCTTGAGAATCGTCGGACACACCCTAAGCCTACATTTGATCAAGCGCACCGAACCACCCCTCACGAGTTTTGCCACACAAACGATACCTCACGTGCATATATAGACATTATTCTATCTATAGCAAGTTCAAATAATGACTCGAACG
Organism: Trichopria nigra; assembly: GCA_030522945.1. Lineage (NCBI taxonomy): Eukaryota > Metazoa > Arthropoda > Insecta > Hymenoptera > Diapriidae > Trichopria > Trichopria nigra. The sequence continues at coordinate 2,086 of JAPYZR010004318.1, read as the reverse complement.
CCCTTCACGAAACATTGCATCCGATTCGTGTAGTGAGACATTCAAATGGGATTTTCATCATCGGGCGCGAAAGCTTTGTAGTAAAAAAAAAAAAAAAAACGAGAGATAAAAAAACAATGGGTTCGACTGAGGGGAAACTGGCTTTACGTTTCAGAGCCGAAGAAGGAAAAGACTGAACAGAGTTCGAATGGCGCGGTGTCGCCCAGCAGCGAGCAGCCGACTTCCGGGTCCGCGCCGACATCCGGCGCGGGCCCGGGGCCGGGTCCTAATCCGGAGCAGAAGCCGAACAGGCCCACCACACTCGAAACCTCCAGGATGATCATCAGAAGGCTCAACTCCAACTACGCTCGTACGAATGTAGAGCGCACGACAAACAAGCACTGCGCTTTCCGAGTCGAGGAGTCGTTGACAGGTTAGGGGACATCCCGAGGTCGCTTCGGGGTCAAAAGCACACACACACACACTTTTATCAGCTCGCTATCCTCCATACCATCAGTTCTCTCCTGCATCGGACCGAATCGCGGGGAATTCGATTGAATATATCGAATCCCGGGTGTCTCGGTCCTGGGAGGCAGTGATAGATCGGAAATTGAACAGCGGAGTCAGATAGTAGGCCAAAATGTTCAATCTTGCTTGACCGCACTATACCGCATTTCCTTTATTTTTACTTTCGACGAGAATTCCACTCTCAGAGGTCGATCGTTCGATTGTTGTATTATTTGTTTCTGGGTATTGCTGAAGACTTTGTAAGTTCCTACTCCTACACGAAGGGAAAACGTAGGCCATTTTGCAATATTCATATACATTTTATATAATCTGCCGTATGGTAATTATAAATAATTTTCTACATTTTCTCTTCTAAGTGAGGAATGGATTACCCAGGAACGTAGCTTTGTGCAGATCTTGAAATAATTAAAAATTGCGCATGACGAATTTTACAAAAGTGTGATTGGTCAAACTTAGACTTTCTTAGCGAGGTGAACTCTTGAAGTGGCTGCTGTATTGTTTAATTTTTTAAGCCTTTATAAAAAAGTTTTAATATGTAGTAAAATGCAAAATATTGTGAGTGTACAGTACAGTCACTTCTCGCGTTCGTCTTTGAATAAATTTATGGTTTATTGATAATAAATATCGAGATGTGTGTACGGAAACAATTTAACAGAAGCCTAACTGCTTATACTAACGTATTTGCAACGTTTGTATTGTCTATCGCATTGTGAAAAAACGTCTACCACCACGTAAGAATGAAAAAATTCGACAAATTTTTTTTAAAACTGCCCCCATCCTAGTTTGTCGGCACTAACTGTACCATGTGATGCTACGAACGTGCGAACAGTACCGCAGGAAGTGGCCTGCAGGCTTGTAATGTACTAATGAATGCGCTTTTGACTCGTGAAAATCGTCGACTTGATGACTCTTCCGTGAATTCATCTTGAATCATGTTTTTTTGTTGTTTCTAGGGGAAAAGGGGGCGTTACATCCGAACTCGGAGGAGCAGCAAGTCATCGAAAGATGTTACCCGCTGCCCAGCCAGAATCTGATGCTATCGGAGCTTCCGGAACCGCCGATTCCGCTCAGCGAAATCGGGCCGATTCCGCCGCCTCCGATGTTCAGTTCTCCGAGCCCCACAATACTCACCCGCCAACGTCAAGTGGAATGCGAGGACGACGGTAAATATATCTTTGATTGATGATGTTTCGCTTTATTGCGTAGAGCTTTTGTAATTGTCTTCTGATCATGATCACTGTGAACATCCCAGAAAAATGCAATGTTGTGTTCATACAGAGTGTTCCGTAACTGGCGGATAATGCTGTGTAGAGGATGATTCTTCATCTCATTCTCAGCACAAAAAAAGTTAAGGTACTACTAACCTTTAGAATTTTGAAAAAATTGAATTTTATTTTTCATTGTTCAACTCCTTATAACTTTAAAAACTTCCTCCCAAAGCATTGTGCAGAAATTCATGTTCTAACGAGCCCGCGAGTCGCGCATCGCAGGCATGTTATAACGAGTCGAAAAAACTTTAAACGCGTTTTTCTCAAAATGATGTTTTTTCAACTGGCGGACAGATTATCTTCCAATCTAC
>JAPYZR010004317.1:0-28667 GCA_030522945.1 Trichopria nigra | reverse complement strand
ACAAATTTCGTTTAGATCGAGCAGCTTTTTATATTTCGGTCCGCCATCTTGGATCCGCCATTTTGAATTTTGCAAATCTGAGGCCAGATTCGTGATCAGTGACCCCAAAAACCCCCGAGTAACAAATTTCAGCGTTTTTCCGTGTAAAGAAAAATGTATGCTTCAAAGGGAAGTAAACTTCCACTTTAGATGGAATATAAAGCCACGAAAATCCATATAGTCAATTTCAAAAACAGAGCTGATTCGATAAAAGTGACAGTTAAAAGACAGAATGAAATGAAGTGAGGATTTCTTTTTTACCCTAAGGAATGTCGAATTTATTCTTCAGCAAGGAATAGGCAGAACAAGTACATCATGTTCATTTTATTATAAGTATATATCATATACTACTCTAATCAGACAAACAATAGTCAAAATCTGCGTTCTGAAATATTGATGCTTCATTTAATATTGGCTTAGACGATGTCGCTATTGAGAGTAACATGCAGGTCATATTAGGTCCTCTTGTTGTCAGTTCAATTTTGAAGCAACTGGTGCCTAACTCCTCGTGTCATAGTATAATCGTATTAAGGGCGTTCTGGGCGTATTGTCCGTGCCAAAAGTTGACGACATTCCTGCTCGCTATATTCAGTTATCTTGTTTATTGTGTGCATAAATGCGGATCATATTAATGGACAAATGCAGTTGGATTTCAAACAATAGAAATAAATTTATTTGTTTAACTTCTTGACAAAGTCACATAAAACTGTATATATGTATAGTGACTTCTTGACAAATGTCTATAGGTTTTCTGCAGATTTCCTACATGCTACTTCTTGCACGAATGTAAATGTACTGGGGATAAAATCAGACGTATATGCAGTTGAATGTACAGGATCGCATAATTAGCAAGATGACATAAACGCATGCAATAAATACTGTTATAAAAAGGAATAAAAATAAGTCATTGGTTTTAAACTGTCACTTCAAAATTTTGGAAAAATAAACGATAAAAGTTAAAAAGCCACTCAATCCAATTGGATGTTTTATAAGGTCTGAGTGGCAATCAATAACGGGTCTAATTAATTTTTTTTAATTAAAACGGTAATTAAAAAGAGCACTTTTAGTGTATACTCTGGAATGAAAAGGTGAAGTAATTTGATGAATTCCTTGAAAACTATTTTAAATATTTTTAATAGTAATATTTAAAATGGTTTTGAAAATGAAATTAGGGATGAAATATTTAAATATCAATGAGTTACATCAAATGTACATTAATGATAATTAAAAAATTAAAAGTGATGGTACTAATTAGTCAGATCCGTTATAGACGGATCAGTAAATACGAGACATGGAGTGAACTCAATAAAACTGATCAATTGTAAAACATGTGACGTATATATATCCAAATAGAGTAACCACAGATTATGAATTGGAAATGACAATTTATCGTCCCCGTGGCAAATATTTTGAGGTCACTGACCTGATTTTTTTAAGCTTTTAGTATACGACTTGAGCATAGAATCTCCAGAAAAGGAGCAACAAGAGCAAAATATCTATCTTTACAGAAATCAGAGGAAAAACTCAATTTCAGTGAATATCGCACTGAAACCTTTCATCGTATACAAATCATCCTGAAAGGAGTTATACGCCTTCACGTATAGGATATCATTGGATGAAAAACCTGTTATTACAAGCGGTGGTTTTTGCCGCATGCTAAAAGTGATGTACAAATGATTAGAATAGAAGATATTCTTATTTGGCACGTGAAAACTTGCCTTTTAAAACTTTACATTTCAAGATTCATATATAAACTCTCCAGCAGGTAATCGGTCTGCAGAGCCCTCTCATCGACTTTGTCCAGATTTTTCCGAGCGCTGAAACTTCGACGTTGGGTCATTTATTAATGCAAAATGACGATTTTCATTTTTTATTAAGGACGATCGATGTTGAGGAGTGAGAACTGTCTATTCGTGTCCCGAACTCCCGACCTGTGCATTATTGCGACGGATTTGAACTCGTGTGTGCAGTGATATATGTATACATGTACTACTGTATATAGGAAATAAGAACGTTTACAGCTGTGCACGCTCAAGAGATATATATCGATTTGTTGCACTCACTCCAACCTTTTCCTCACTCCCTCGGCGGCTGTTCATATTCGCTGCTCGCGTAGGCATTTCCGGATAAATCGATACATTCCATCGCGTCATCGATATGCTTGATTGGAAAACTCGCGGCGAATTCGCGCCTAATTTCACCATCACTCCTCTACCGACGCCTGCCACTCGAGGTACTCGATTAACGAGATGCACTCTCGCAATTAATAATTTTTAACTCGATTCTCCGGCACTTTTCCCTAAAAATCTCCTAGAGAAGGAAAGGCTAGAAATCGATTTCTAGTGAACGAAATTCGTTGGAGTATCTATTTTGATTGTTTTATCATTGCGGTCTAGTATTTACAACATTGAAATACAATTGCAACAAATCAAGTTACGTGACTTGGTCTTGTAGAATATATATGTATATATATAAGTCGATATATAAAAGATTATCAAAAAGATACAGACAAAAAAATAACTGACAATAATAGACCTATAGTCAATTGTAGGTGTTTCCAAGAGTTTGAATACGCACTGTTGTTGCTTTCTTGTTTTATTTTCCGTTTTGTTCCATCAACTTCATTGCTTCCTTTTTTACTGCACACAAACATCAATGCATCGCATTAACAAAGGAACTTTACGAGGCTTTCTCGCTGATTTCCTCAAACTGCGTTTGAGATGCCATTCGAGATTTAGCTGAAAGTTAAGGCTATTTACCACGCTGTAACTCAAGTTGAGCACACAGATCGATGCTCTGATCGTTTCAAGTTGACCTATGTGTATCTCGGAGATTACACGTGTGTATTCAAGAAATCTCATTGTATTGTAAAATGATTTTAGGGGAAATCTGTCAAGATAATATTACTGTCAATTCAGGAAGCATAAATGTCATCAGGTATATAAATAAAACAACAGATTATATGAATGTTAAAATTAGATTAAAAAAAAAAGGGCAATCTTTTCAATAAACGAGAATAATATAAAAGAACTAACAATGAACTGAAATAAAGTTGCAAAGTATTTATATAGTTTTAGATAAATAAATAAATAAATTATATAAACAAATAAAGTTATGTATATTTTTTTTCCTTTGTTCTCGCGATGACTTTTTTTAATTGAAAACTTCATTTTTTCATTAAAAGTTAATGTTAAATACCGTAACCGGTATTTATGTCATCATTCAATCTCGAAAACGAATTACTTGCAGTCCGTGCGATATCCACGCAACCGACTACCCAAAATTATTCATTCATATAAAAATGTCTCCTCTGTTTATAATGTTGTTGCATTGAGTGATTTCTGTGATTCATCATAATAAGTCAATTAACTTTATTTACGTAATTAATTAAATGCGTGATGCATTAATTCTGCATTTAATGTCGTATTGAGATTTTTTTTCAGAATTAAAACACGAATTCTATATTTTTATTCCAGAACATAATAACCTAGTATTATTTGTAATGAATAATAATATTTTACTTCGTTTTGAAATTAGCCAGGAAATTATTTTTCTAATTGAAAAAAAAAGTATGAACTCGTGGGACGAATATTCGACTTAAAAAATATTCTGAGGTTTGAGAGGTCTGGAAAGGTGAGTATATGTATCGTATATGGCGAATTGAAATGAATTTATACAGAATGCGAAGTGGTGTATGAATTCCCTGCGAAGAATCTGAATTAGATATCAAGAAATGAGCAAACGATTTTCAGCACCAGTTATTACATATTTCTCGGAAAGAAATTTACTTCAAATTGAACGATCAAAGACATTTTTTAAGGCTTGTAAAATTCTGAAATTAGATACTTATGAAATCGACGTTTAATGAAACCTGGTTTCTGTCTTTTCTTTCGGCATTCTACTACAAATGAAAATGAGTCATGTATAATGATTTTACTTCATTAGAAATGCTGTAGATTATTAATTAATGTTATTATATTTATTATACGTCTGAATTAATGACATCTTATTTTAATGTTTCTATAACAATTTACTATGTCTATGATAGCAGACTACTAACATTAATATGAATAAATGAATAATCAATAATTGTTTATTGAAAACTTGTTTTGGTGTTTAGAATCAAATACGATTCAAAAATTTCCCTACTGAATTCTTAGTAATTTAAGTTTCACCCATTCTGTGACCCTGAAGTTAACTTCTAAACTTCTATATAACGTAGACAATTTGGACTTTATCGTTTAGGTTAGGATCCACTATACCTTATATTTCTTTTTTAAAGTATAACAATTTGGACAATTTGAACAATAACTCGTTTAACTTTGTTGTTCTCTTGTTTGAAGTGAACACTATTATTATATGTATATATATATACTGTAACTCTTATTATGCGATTTCATTGTCTGCTATGTGTAACGTTATACTTTAATTTGCCAGTTAATTAAAAATTAAGAAGCAGGAAAATAGTTAAAAATAATTCTAAAATTTATTAAATTATTAAATTATGTTATTTTAAATGAAATTAAATTAAATTCGTGCATATAAAATGATTGAATGTATTAATAAAATAAAAAAAAAAAAAAAAAAAAAAAAAAAAAAAAAAAAAAAAAAAAAAAAAAAAAAAAAAAAAAAAAAAAAAAAAATTAATAAAAAGCGATGAAAACTACTATGAATAAAATTCAATGAATATCAATTTGCAATTAAAAAATAGAATATTCATGAAAAATTATAATTATATTCAGTTTTAAAAAAGCCTGACAAAAAATATAATATATAAAGAAAATATAAGAAGTAGTTCTTCAGACTACAATTTTCATTATCAATTCCTCCAGTATAATTGCATTATTGAGTTTATTACGTATTTATTTTAATTTTAGAATGCACATAATTCGAAATTAAGAAATATGAGTTTAAATAAACGAATAATAACTGCCGACGTAACTTAGAATCTTAAAACAGACTTAATAAAATTATAAAAATATCAATATTATCGAATATGCCTGGAGGAAACTTTCTTGCCGTCATTGTTAAACACCGCCTTATTATTATGTTTACTTTCTATTCTTGTCTGATGTTTATAATTATCTGTCACACTTTCGTCTCGCACTTACGAACTCTGGCTTGAAATGCGCTATTCATCGAGTCTCGCGAATATCACATTATATATAGTAATTATAATACAATTTTGGTTGCAGAACGAAAGCTAATTCTACACTGGCCTGCTAAGGATATTATTTCATAATTGTTTGCATAATTATTGTAATGTTGATTCGTTGCTATTCTAGATTATTTATGTCAGGTAACATTATTAAAAAAAAAAATAGTATTATTAAGACCAGTTAATTATTTTAGGTCGTTTCCTTGGAAGAATAAAACTCAAAACTTATTCTTCATATTTGTTTTAGACATATAGTAACAAAATCAAAAATGCTTGAAATTTTAAGTTTGAGTAATTACAATTTCAATGGATTTTATTATTGTTAGTTAAATTAGTGCATTGCTTGATACTTTTAAAATTCTATTATTGTAGAAGTAAATGAAAGGATATGCAATCCATCACTAATTTCCTGAAGAGTATTATAAAAATGATGAAGTAAAAATTTTCTTAACTGAACTAAAGCATATCCCTGAAAAAAATCTTGAAAGTTTACCGATTAAATCTCACCTTGAGAGAAAATGGGTTAAGGGATGAAATACTGAGCGACGAGAAAAGAGTATTATTAGTAGGCTTTTAAAGTATTTTTATGAAGAGACAACCAACAACATTTACTTAACTTTTGTATTTTCTTTTTGGCCTGTGTAAGTTTTATTAAAAATGTAAAAGAATTTTTTTTAAATTTAATAAAAAATTAAAAAAATTAATTTCATCTTTTTATAACAACAATCGGTTCAGGACAAAGAAATATTTATTACTTTTAATTCTGTATACGTAAAACACTTTACGAGATTTCGCTGAATTTCGTAATGAGGTTGATATTTCAATCCAAAATCAACCGTTTGACAAAATTTCGTGATTAATGAATTCACTGCGTTCATTGTAAATATACGCTTTCAATAACCATTGTTGATTTAATGGTATATTTACTATACTGTATATGAAGCGTGTGCTTTGATTAAGTAAATATATAGGGATGTTTATTGAATAGAGTTAATATTTACGCGTGTACCTTTTATCGGTGTCCTTTTACCTATTCCTTTAACCTTATTATTACGATTTAGGGAGTGATAATGAACTTATGAAATTACAAAACTTAAGACTTCTAATGTGAACTGAATTTAAAAGGCTTGAGTGTTGCAGTTATTAATGAATGAATTATCTATGACAATTAAAGTTGATAGTGCATGTAGGCGATAATGACATGTTTACAGAAGACAAAAACGTTGATAATATAAGAAAATTACTAAATGTTACTGTCAATATCGATAATAATTGATAGTATATGCAGACTTAATAAAGAAATATAGATATAGAAACTAAGAAAATGGAATGAATTGATTAATAAAAGTTCGAGTTATCAAAGGCGAAAAACAGCCATTGCACATTAATGGACACTAAATTTACAGAACATTTATTTTATATAATTCTGCCCACATTATACCATGCAATAACTTCCTACTGAGTTTCTTTAAGATTATTTAAAAAAAAGATATTCTTTTATTCAGGAATAAGTAAAACCAGTCCAATTTGATGATATCGAAGTCCATAAAAATCTACTGTAAAACAAAATATCGTTCATTATTATTTAGTGTGCATTTGTTGGAATTAACAATATTCGTGTCAGAACTCTGCTGTGAATTTGGATATCTCAGTATTTAACAGAATCAAATTACCGACGAGGGAATTGTAATTGATAATATGAAGTTCATAACTGGTCGTTTCACTTACTGGTAAAGAGTAGTATACTTCTACACTATTTATTTATATTAGCGAAATATCTGCAAATATATTTACAGATTGTAATCAACTTTTAAAATAATGCTCAGTAAAATACATTTCTTTTCTTATTAATTTAGAGATTACTTTGTCTATATGAATTGATAATTCCTTTCATTATAACATCGTTACATTATGGATTTACTTGTATGCATGTAGTAAGCTGACAGAAATATTTGTGAAAATGTTGAGGTATAAAGTTTTCAACTATAAATTAGAATAATTTTAAAATTAAAATATTTTAAATTTTATACACATAAAATTTAAAATTATTAAAATTACAAGAATAATTGGATAAATTAAAAAAATTTCATTTCGAATTATTATGTTTCGAAATGTGGATTTTAAATTTCCCTGAAATTATAATGAATATTTGATTGTATGTATTGCAGCCCCCATTGGGTATTATAGCGATATCGGTGTATGATTTTGTTTTTCTTCTAAAATTAAATATTACGCTTACGTGATAGTCAAAATTAAATTTGACATTTGTAAAATGCATGAAATGTATCTTGTTATAACGCGATAATTAAAAGTTTAAAAAGATACATGGCAAAATCCTATATGAAAATTATGATGAATTTTTTATATCATAATTTAGAATACCGAAATCATTAAAATTGTCGTATTCGATTAGTGTAATGAAATCAAATATCTATAAGTAGATGTTAAGTGTATTGATAAGACATCGCTCAACTATGCGAGCTATCATGCAATTCGCTACGTTCCGACTTGAATAATTCACCATACCTCTTTATCCATTATTGTTCTTATTTGTTATAAATAATAATCAGAAAATGGTATATATCCTCGTTAATTCTGTAGCGCTATATGCAGAATTTTATCAGAAGTTTTAAACAATTGTAGCAAGTTTTGTTTGCACTTTCGCACTCGGTCAGTGTGATAGTGCAAAACTCGATTTTCGTGGTTGGTGCCCCGATGCGTACGCGGAACACGCACTGCACTGCATGTGCCCAATCTGATATGCATTATGAATCCTGCCAATAACGCGCCAAGTGAACTTATATATATATATATATCATACCACACGAGACAAGAATATACGTTTATATATTCGTTTCAAAAATAATTGGATCAATTTTGTTTCTCGTCAGCAACGAATTAATGAACTCGGATGTGGACGGGGATATCGATAAAATTCTTTTTCTTTGAATAATATGTAAAAAATAACCTTCAATCGGTACCGATATAAAAATAAACTAGGATCAGTGGTTACGTACACTGAAACGATGCAAGTTGTAGGAAACTGACCTGTAAACTGAACATGCAAGCACCCCGTTCAAAACAGGTTCTGGAAAAGTGCGCATATAATGCAATTAATAACGTAACATTTAATTGAAATGTATGATATATATATAACGAGCATGTATCGAAACAAGATATGCGATTCGGGCAAACATGTTGTAAAAAATTCGATTTAAAAATGTTAAAAATGGACAACAATATGACTCGTGTAAAAACTGGACTGATTGACAAGTTTCCTAGATATTTCTGACGTGTTAACCCATTGTTAATTGAGAACAACCATAGATTATTGCTATATGTAACTATTATGTCACAATCACTGTTACGTAACTGTGACAATTTTGAGGCGGAAATTTTAATCTAACTGTTACATAACTGTGACATAACTTCTGTAATGGTTGACTGGGATAGACTCCTATTGTAATTGTATTCGGATTTTCTATACAGATCTGGATGCAATATAACAAATGAGCACACATTAGATAAACAGAAAACATTTAGTGCAATATCAGTTTTCAATTTTTTTTTTCTGAAACCACGTTATAAGAAACAAATAATCGTTTCAGTCACTTGTGTCATCCGCAACATACGTTCCTCAACTATTTATCTTCATCGTCGTTAAACAATGAAACGCAAAGATAATTAGCGAGTTTTACGGTACGCTGAATTCCTTTAATCGATAAGTTGTATTGCACTGGACCACCGCCAATTAGGAGTCCATTTCTGTTCGCGGCGGGGTGTCCCGAGGGTATTCGAGAGGGTAGACGCGCATGCGCATCAGCGCCGTGCTCTTTATTTTTTCTTCTTCGCGACGAATTTAATTATATGACCCAGTGTCGATAATTAAACCTACCGCCGACATTTCCGATCATATATCTCATACATTCGACTGCTGGACGGCCAGGTCTTTCGGAATCTCAGCGCCGATGGAACTCCGGCTATTCCCCAAGGAATGTGCCCTTATTCGGGAGATTATATCGCTGCACGATAGTCCCGTGCTTGATTAAGCTCGCGATTCAGATCCAGGCAATGCCAAGTGACGTATATAACTTGCGTTAAGGTCTTTATTCGGCTATAGCAAGCGCGAGGATTGCAAAATTGACCGATCTCAATGAAGAATCATGAGGACGGCATATGAGGACTTGTTATGGAGAGAAATAAGAAAAAGGACGATTCCTAAATTCAAATTAGCAAAAAGTTGAGGTAGTAGGGAAACAACGTAGGAACGAGGCAAATGACCTCAATTGAGGTTTGTCATGATCTGGGCTGTCCATAGTAACCTTTCGATTACGCAACTGTGCCCATTATCTGGTCAATATTGTCCTCTCATCTTTAAAGTTACCTCTGTCGTGTTTAATTAGCGACTATATCGATTCTTGATGATATTTATTCTCGATCCGGTCGATTTTCATCAATCGATTTTTCATTATTGATTTTTGCATAATCGATATTACTGACTTATGATTCCTATGGATGTGCGCATTCTATCGATTTTTTATGATCATTGGAGCTATTGTAAAATATAATTTAAAAAAAATGAATTTAATGAAGCCCTTTAACCCTTTAAGGATCAGCAAATACAAATTTTCTTCAGGAAGTTTGACATTATATTTTGGAATTCACACGACACAAGACAAATTCTACAATATTACAGCCATTTTTTATTGGCCAAGAATCGCACTTTAGAATGGTGCATGACACAATTTTTTAAATTCTTAATTAAAAAATTTACTCGATTGAATTTTCGACATATTGCATTTTATTATAGGTATTATTATAGATAATATTAAATTAGAATACTTCTAAAAGTGATAAATACCTTGTCAAAAATACACTTGCTATTAGATAAGAGTATTCCTACCTAATAACAAAAAATTCAAAATGACGGACAGAAAATGTCGACAAAAGTGAATTTTTAATTGTTATATCATAGCCATGTGTACAAAATCACAAAACTTAATGGATTTTTATAAAAATTAATATCCAGGGATTTTTAAGATCGCTGTTCATGAATTTGATGTCAGTTTTACAAATACAAAATGTCGAATGTGGCGGACGATATTATTAAAAATTAGTCGGATTCACTTGTAAATGTTACTTGAGGGTTTTTGGGTAGTAAGTTTTATAAAAATACATGAAGTTGTATGATTTTGACGCAGGCTATAATATTACAAATATAAATTCACACAATTTTTTTAATTTTCCAGTAAAAAATTTATTCATAATAAAATTCAATAAATGTAATTTTTTAATTCCCTATAACTTTATTATACTTGATAATTTAAAAAATGTTGTCAGGCTATAACAGCGTTTCTTTCTCACGGAATTTTAATATTAAAATATAGTGTCCAACTTCATGAAGAAAATGCTTATGTTTGGTTCTTAAATGGTTAAGGTCATATGTCACTATAAACCGTTTATATCGTTGCCGACATATTGAAATTCACCTACACTAATATATATTGTACTTTTAATTAATTAATCTTTTATTTTTAAGTAATATCAAAGTTTTTCATTGTCGCACAATTCTAATCTTTTATTGCATTAAGAAATCGTGTTCAGAATTTGCGCCAAAAGCGAATTTACACAATTTTATTAAATTTCCTAATATAATATTTTTTTTTTAAATAAATTAATTCAATAAATCATTTTCAATGGAAATAGATGCTTAGAACGTCTTACAGATGCTCTTCACTGAATCATTGCAGCGTGTAGCTCCCGAGTAGGATTATAAGCTTATGTATGAATATGAACTATACTCGGTATGAAGGCGAATTGTTGTCGAGGACTATCGAAACGATGAATTACTGGATTTCAAAACTATTTGTATTTGAATCTGTGTTACATTTGGTATGTCGTAAATTAATGGGTATACATAGAAATAGCGTAGAATTTCTGCTTGAAATATCCCTAATAACAATTAACTGAGGCACTAGCTAACGCCTCTGCGTATCATCATGTTACTGGCTGGCGCCACAATTATTTTCTGCCGGGATATGTATATACGTGTAGAGTAAATTCTACGGAGGAAACTTCATTTGAACACAGCCTATTTTATTCTACTGATTAAAGCAAACAATTTTCGCGTTAGGTTTTTCGTTTTACTCAGGCCTATATAACAGATTTTATAAAAATTCGTTTGGTAATAAAATAACAAATATCTTGATAAAAACCTAAGCGCCCCTCATCAGGCATCAATTACGAACGCCTGATGAGGCATGCCTCAACATTTTCGGATCATGGCCTTATCAGGCAACAACTACAAACACCTGATCAGGAGCGTATTATCATTTTCGGACCAGGGCCTGATCAGGCAGCAACTATGAACACCTGAACAGGCACGCCTCATCATTTTCTGAATAGACATTAACTACTAAGGTACGCCTTATAATTTCCTGATCAGGGCTTGATCCAGTAGCGAACATGCGTACCTGATCAGGCATGCGACATCATTGCCGGATCCGGCTCTAATCAAAATTCAGGCAGCCTGAACAAATTTCTGCTCGTGTACTCATACGCGAGTTAATGTTTGTATTTATATTTTTGTATTATTTGTATTTGTTGTATATGTATTTATTTATTGATTAAGCCTTGGTTGTGATGCTCGCGTTACCTTATGGCTAATTACATAATTTATAAGATAATATGTTACTGCAAATTCCAAACCAAAAACTTTTCAACCTCAATTTTTACATGGAGTAATCAAGTTTAACTTAATGATTTCCTGATTTAGTTTCTAAATGAATTTGAGTAAAAAATCATCTCGCAAACAAAAAAATAAATTTTAAAAAGAGAGAAAAAATCATCTTTTTTATGGAAAAGAGACTAAATGTTTATAGTAAGCATCTAGATAGAAGATGATCGAATTTAAATATTTAGATAGAAATTATGGTAATGATTCAAATTTTCATTACCAACATCTAAAAGAAATCTAGAAAATTCCATTTTCTGCAAGAGAAAAAATTGAAAAAAATGTCTCCATACTGAGCTGAATTTATAGAATGAATAGTTTTTCCATCAGGTAGTATATAGTTGCTGCAATTTCAGTACATGCCATTGTAATTACTTGTGTTTATTTTTTCCTTAAAATATTCCATAAAGTAATGAGCAGGAAAGTTTTACCCGTTCCTCCAGGTCCATTTATATAAAAGCAGTTATTGTGTTCTTGATTGTTGTCCACTGCCTTCATGATGGTGTCTACGATTCCCTTTTGACCTTCATTCAATTGTCCGTACATTTCTTGACCAGTCTGTAGAAATTCAATCAAAGATAGGAAATTAGCAAGATTATAATTATAACACTCACATATACAAGCATTTTGTTTATTTGCATGTATGTTTTGTTTTTTGCATGTAACACAGACGCATATTGCGTGCAAAATCTTCAGACATTGTCTCTTGGAATACTTACCAAAAATACCGTCGTCCCTTTCACAACGTGCCCATCCGTGAATGACATTAACGAAAAAGTCAAAGTAACCTCCGCCTGTCAGACGCTCCGACAATGCATTTAAAGTTGGTACAGAATGACCAGGTGCTTCAGCCCGCTTCTCTGGGCTTCAAAGTTATTCCGACAAGAATACTTCGAGAAAAACGATATTTTTATTTCATTTCTTTTTAAGTATTGGATACTTTCAACACATATTAGGTTTTCTTTTAAGTCTGATGAAAATATGTGTTGTATAAAAAAAAAATAACAGATATTATTATAAAAACATAATTATATTCTGAATTATTACTTATTTAAAATATCACTGCGGCATATTATTAATTTACGAGAAATGAAAACTTGAAAAAAATATATACGCTAATGGAAAAATGTTATCCATCAAATACTCAATTATGGAGCACAGATTAAAAGCACTCACAGCTCTTTTTAGATAAAAGACCTCGTTTTGGCTCAGTCGCCAATTTATTAAAGTTTATCATATTCATATATGTATAAACATTATTGTTCCTCTTTTCGAACAAATTTATTATTTAGTTTTGTCGACATGCGAAAAATTGTTTGAAAACAAATCAATTTATTTCTAATTACTTCGTTCTATTCGGAATGATTTTTACATGTAACGTGCTGTTGTGATGAAAAAGTGTATGAATGTATTTTGTCATTGATATACTACTCTATCCTTTGTATACTTTATCTAAAGAGTGATAACAAAATCCGATGGAATGTTTTCAATTTAATAAAGAGTGACGTAATTTTCGCTTCGAGAAAAATACAACATTAAACAGCATCATATTGTAAGTCCATCAAAGTAGAAAGGTCAGCTTGCAACCTGATGAATCT
The DNA here is from genome assembly GCA_030522945.1 of Trichopria nigra. Lineage (NCBI taxonomy): Eukaryota > Metazoa > Arthropoda > Insecta > Hymenoptera > Diapriidae > Trichopria > Trichopria nigra. The sequence continues at coordinate 15,139 of JAPYZR010004317.1, read as the reverse complement.
ACCACGTCACAAGTAAAATTGAAAGAGAACGCAGTTCACTGAACAGAGAAATGCAGTAGAACTATGATTGTAATTAAAAGATTTTTCTTCCTTAAAATCTACATTAATTCGGACAAATTGATGCAATAAAACGCTTCGGCAAATATCAATTCAATTTTCAATATCATTAATAAAATCACATCAACGAAACAAAATATTTAATTACTAAAATGATTTCACCAATGATACAGAATCCCTATTTTTCAATAAAATACGTTAAACAATGCAGGGCAATTTTCTTCATTAAAAACGAATGAAATTTCACGATTGATATTTTTCTTTCGACGTTGTATCAACGTATATTTACGCTACCCCATAGTTAGTGACCTAAAACTGGAACGCTACAAAAGTTGATTTTTAAATAAACTCTAAAAATATAGACCATACTGCTAGTGATAGGTGCACAAAAAGGGAGTTTACATTCGGATAATATCAGATACGTGGAACTCAATATTATTTCAAAGGAAAATATTTATTAATTTCACTATATTCCATTGCAGTGGAGTATGGTTTCTCTGCAAAGAGTACTTTTCATCAAACATTGTAATTTTAAACGTTTGTATATTTTACTGGATATTCGTTATGTTATTATTGAATTTACGGGAAAATGCGGAATTATAACCAGAAGTATACCTATCGAATATTTAAAATGTTTCAACTCGCGTGAAAATATTTATAATTCATAACTTTTAATGTAATAGCATTAAAGTTTAACGATTTTAATATTGGTTTTAATTAAAAATTGCCTAGAATTTTTTGAAATTCGCACAAATGATTAATAGTTAAGTTATAATATCTCGAAGCACCTCATGTATGGGTGACATAAAGTTACATCAATTTTGTTTTTCGAAAGAAAATATTGTTTGTTTAATCAGCAAAACGAATTATGACAATGCCTGATGTATTAATTGTGGCGTTGAATTCGTTTTTCATTTCTGTTAATGCACTTTTTATTAGCGAAAGCAATGAAGTGAGGTACGCAATTTATCGGACGTAATGTATGTCATGTCATCAATTTTCATCCGATTCAGCTAATCTAGTGGGAAAACAATTAGGGGACGAAATAGACCCTTTATTATCGTTTCTAGGCTATGCAAAGAAACCTTCCAACTTGTCAATTTTTCTCAAATTCAACCTTATAATCTCTCGTATATCTATATAATTCTGATGGGATATAATCATCATAATGCAGACTTCACATCCATCGATCCCATCGCTATAAAAACGCATTCTCGTCGTTAATGGAAACATCATTTTTGTCCGGAAAAAAACTTGGGCTTATGTAAGGGTTGTTTTATTTACGTTTAGTGAGGATTGGCTAAGAAAATTTGGTACAAACACTAATGGCGAAAATAATAGGTAATATAAAAAATGTCGGTATACGTTCTTATTACGCCCAAAAAATAAAAATTCAAATGAAAAATTAGTGCATACAAATAATACTCTGAAAAACGGAAATGAATGGAAAGCAGAAAATGAAAATAATGAAAATTTATGGATCCGTAAATATATAGAGAAACACCTTATCTAGGATATCCTTATATTCGTAAGATACATTAATCCTCGTATATACTCTTGTTTATTTAAAAGGAATTAATGTCGACACTTTTTTAATCTCTCACGAGAAATAAAAGCTTTCTTTACAAATATAATAAATATATATCTTCTCAGAAAACTTCATCGTCATTTCCAAAATGTGATTCGAATGTATAACTACCTGATTTTGACTTGTAATTAACAAATTTCATTAATCTTGTGCTGGCAGATTGCAAGCAATTTATCACAACTGCTTTATTACCTCAGCTTGATCTGCATGCCGCATCGTGTATACGTAAATAAAGCCACCCATGGTCTCCTTGGCTTTCATCAGACTTTGTGCAGATTTAACAAAACTAAGGCATGATTTTTAAGAAAAAATAAAAATTCGAATTTAAATTTTCATACTTTAGGATATATAATATATCGTTTAAGTTAGTAAATTATAAATACTTATTCCTCATTGCCCAAATAGAAATCATTAAAAAAAAAATGGTCGAGATAATAAAGAAAAATGACCTTTTATTAAAATGGAAAATATTTTGCTGGAACAATTTACTGAACAATGATTATAATTCAGAAGTTCTAGTGAATATAAATGAAAGAAATACCAATATATAATTCTTAATAGAAATTAATGATTCAAAAAATGTACAATTTTCATGTACTGAATGTTATAAACTGTCGAAAACAAAGTGAAATTGAAACAAATTAACGAAGGCATCATGCAGAAGAAAATAAAATGATATTTGCAAGCAAATGAGAACTTAATAATTTTTTAAGAAATTGAGTGAACAATCACCATATAAGACAAAATGTGACTATATTGTTGTGATAAAGTCGACAAGTAAAAAATAGTAGATTTAAAATACGTCAGATATCATCAGAAATTTGCATAGTCCACATATGACATTATACAGCTCCACAACTTTAGGGTATCATGATGACCTTTTTCCCTCTAATAAGGTCGGATAAAAAGTGTAAGAACAACCCTGCGCTAGAAAAATCATTTTTCATGTCACGTCAAACAAACTAAATTATTTCGTCTACAATCTGTGCCTTTTTCTTCTATTCTGTTCTTTCAGCTGCGATCTTCCACGTAATTACCTCTTGGTTCTTCATCAATTGTAGGAAGTATAGACAGAGATCAACGTTCAATTACAAAGAGCCCATTATTGGTACGCGGACCACGCGATGAAATACGAGACGATAACGAATATCTCGGTAATCTCGCGTTAAAAAATCGAACTAATCGAACCGCTGTATAGTAGATCGTTACTATGAAGATTACTCGTGTCCCTATTCATAATATTGCAGTGTGTAGCGGTTACGACATATATCAAGCGTATCGGCATTTTCTGCATCGAGGACTATAGTATTGTATTCTATATATATATTGCTTCACATTTCGCACATATTATGTGAACGTTTTATGTTTCACGCATACATACAAATATACATGTATACATAATACACACATTTATAATTGTCTGTGTGTGTATGAATATGTGTCCAATACTACAATGTACTGGGCGCCCTTCGGCACAGAGGCTTTGGCTCCACTCGGCATCCTTCGCGTCAGCGAGTTGCGCAGCCTATATCGCACATAGTGATTTACGTCTACCCATTCCCCACACGTACAGACCGCACCATCTAACTGGTGCACCCGTGAAATAACTTCTGTATTGTATGAAATAGGCTTCCGAGTATTTTGTATTTCAAATTTCTCCGCGTAAGTGCTTGATAAATCGAAGTACAACTTTTTTTATTTGAACCCTGCAAGTATTAAAAAAAAAAAAAAAAAAATCACAAAATCAATATATGGTAATTGTCAATATTATTGTATATATAATATTGTCGGTACTCCGAACCAAACAGTAAGTATGTTTTGCAATGCTCCTTCGGTTAGAATATTATATATACAATAATATTGACAATTACCATATATAGTCTTTCTGACAATTACCATATATAGTCTTTCACCGAACGAAATCTAAGAAATTCTTACTTATCGATATTATTCGATAAGTAAGAAAAAATTACTAATTGATAAATCACAAAATCAATTTTTCATGCAAATACTCGACTTTTATTTTTTAGCGCCAAAGGCAGCATTTTCATTGTTTTTTTTTTTCTTTTATATACAAAATACCACACACACACACACACATGTATATGGCATACGCATACTTCCATGACCAAATACCGATAGTTCCAGGTCCGGTGTATATACTTCCAGGATACACATATTACACGATGCGGAAAACAAATCTTCTGACGGTTAGGACAGGTTAGTTTTTTAGAAACGTAAAATTCGTAGAAAATAGAAAATTAAAATCCACAGCCAATTTCAAACCTGAAATACAAAAAGGAAGAAGATTGTGAACACGCACACACATACTTTCTGTTAAAGCACTATTGTATTTCAAGATTTTTACAAATCAAAGATTTTGGATACATTGAAATTAATAGAATGTGACCACCCAAGGATTATTGGAATTATTCTATTTTGTTTTATATCAATGCTAACCACGTGGACTTTCTATTTCAAAGACAAGAAAAAGTGAATTTACCGATTCATCGGTCGGAACTCATTACTTACAGGTTTTCAGAGTCATCTGTTGGCATTAATGTAGTATCTATCCTGAAGGAAATCTCATCATTTGAGCCAAGAGCCCTTTGATATCCGCCGTGTATCATTCCCCTAAAGGAAGTTTTGAAAATCTCTATTCAGCACCACGTTAGATAATTAATGGTCGCAGGGGTAAGTCTCACTACAGGATTTAAGTTTCTTCTAGGAATATATTTTAGCCTTAAATCCTCTGACGGCTAATCCCGCTGTGGACCTTTCAGTATCTCCATTGACGCCCTTTTCCAATTTTAACATCTTAAGGATTGCCTGGAATATTGGTTTCTCTATTATATGAAACCCTCCAGCCAGAGGGGCCGCTAATTCCTGTAATTGATGATCTTGAAGAGACTCCATTTTATCCTTCCTAACAACCCTCCAGTTTTTTGAATCATCAGTGTCCACGACTTCTTGATAATTGACTGCTTCGCAACGCTCCATGTGATGAATAATCTTCCAAACCAATTTTTTTTTAATTTATAAAAATTCTGCACACTATTCCCCGACTTCCGTTATTCGGTATTTCTAACAGTTATAATACATTCACGGCCCAATTTTCTATAATTCTATAAAAGAGGTTTGCGTGCTACCCGTCGAAAATATTGAAATAAATAAAATAGTGCATTCATATCTTTTAAAACTGTTCAAATGAAGGGTACGTTAAAAAAAAGTCGAGATTTAATAATTTTTGAATTTTGTTTCACCTAATCCTAAATGTTTTGCAAATTATCAAGTTCAATAATTTAACTTAAATAAGTGAAACAGATAATACAATACATTTCCATTATCATTGCTTGAATCCATTCTGCAGTACAACGTGCGATGCGATAATAAATTCTTTTTAAGGCCACATAAAGTGGCATGTTTTTTAACGAATCAATACCTAATCATTATTAAATCATACAGGCTGATCCAAAAGTCCCTGTATGGAGAAATATCTCGGCGGTTTAGGCTATATTCATATCCCATATCAGGTTGAAGTTATTATGAAATCTATGTCAACAATAATAGAATCCTTAAATAGGGTCGCGCAACGTGGCCGAAACGTAAAGTTTAATTTCTTATTTATCCGCCAGGCCCTTATCATACCAAAACGAGTAAAAAAGTTCCCGTATAACCAGGACTCATTTCCACACCATGTTTAATTTTTATGTAAACTTCCGTTTTAGTTCTCAATTTTGAAGCAACCTAATGATTTACAGATCTGATTACGGAAAAATTGTAATAGAATCTGTCAATTTCCCATTTCACTTAGTCAATTCTTTGCACAACACCTGTCAAGTAATCGACGAATTTCATTTAACGAATTAACCCAGTTCTAAGTCATCCCTTTCTCTACGTCTTCATTTCACGATTTTATCCTGTAAAATATTGACTCGTAACATATAGCGAATTGATGTGATAATGTAAAAACCTTTTACCGCTATGTAAAGATTATTGATCACATATTTCATTAATATATCAATGTATATATACTCATGAATGGTATTCATCAGTGTTTGCTCAATATAGGGTCAAGAATATAAACTTGCTCCAGTATAATAGTCAATTAAGGAAATAATAGGCAATCAAAAATAGGGTCAAGATGCTATGTCTCTCAATACATTTCCTGGCGATATTTACTATTCACCCATCGATTGGAAACTTAGTCTGCTTAGACCATTTTCGAAGTTACGTCGTGTGCTATATACGATTTGTACAAGAAGCGCTTGTGATTGTGGATGAATATCAAGAATTAGATTAACACAAACTCATTGGCGTCATCGGTAAGATCGAAGTACTCCGCAGATTTGTGTATCATGAAATCAGTGTATCTTAGAAAAGATGTTAATGTCAATCGTGGAAACTTTATATCTGGTTTGAAATGTCATGAATGAAAATGAAGCTTTTTGATCCTTATGAAACTTCTGCTATAAAGGCTTGATGATGAAAACGAAATACTTTCTTCTAGCTATTTAAATTAAGCAATCGTATTCCAATACAATAAAATACCTTGGGCCTGATATCATGGGCCTTCTGAAACTTTTCGGAAACATTCATCTACATTCACACGATTTACTCATCTCTTTTGTATTTGCATGACTTTAGATTTACAAATTACCCGAACGATCTGAGCTGCTTGTACAAATATATGTAATGATATTGGGGAAATCTCGGATATTGAATATGACGACTGCGATGATGACACGCATCAAATGATCTAATTGCGTTTATGCAATTGGACGGATGCCCTTGGTGGGGTTCTTCATTGAGTAGGTTACGTGCTCACTGCCACTCGGTGTCCAAGATTATTCTAATAAGGCGAGAGATACATCATTTGGGGTAGATCCAGAATGATGCAAATGGAAAAATGAAAATATACAATTAATGAGATTAGTTCTAAACGATTTATCATAATTCTATAAATGCTGTTTACCTTGATTTTAAGAAAATTTTGATCGCTTAATTCATAATACAACAGGCCAGACTAGTCCCCTCTATTGTACGTTGATGTAGTATAGGTCAGGTACGACACTGAATATATCCGCTCGTGATGGATGCACGTAAATTATGTTTGAACTCTTCTTATTCAGCTTCTGGAAGTGTATAATATTAATCTCATCATCAATTATTAAAAGCATTCAATAACTTTTTTAATTGAAGATGTAATTAACAATAAAGAAGAACTCTCAAGAATTAAGTATAGAAATGAACAAGAGATCGGAAGTAAAAAAAAAAAAAATGCTATAAAGGAATTAGCGGTGATGCAAGCATAGAGATTTTGAAAATAGATTTAGAAAAAAGTGTGAATGTAAGCAAAGAAATAAAAATGCAGTAGGGAGGCAGATTACTTTTGGTAAGAATGAGAAGAACAGAGCAAGGAAGAACGATAAGAATAGATTACAAGAGAATAAAAAGAAAGAGAGAAATCGAGTTGATCGGACATGAAATCAGAAAAGAGTCGAGAAAATTAAAAAAAGAAAAGCGACAGGAGGGGTTGATGATAGAAAAGACGCTTCTCTAGCGGAAGGAGGAAACGAAGAAAACAAATTGATAGGAATTCTTGGACGATGTGGATAACGATTTCATAAGAATGAAAAGGAGGATTCTAGTTCTTATATCATAGAGAGCAGATATAGGTAAATTTGAAAATTGTAGAGGATTTACGTTTTTTAATGTATAGTAAAAATGTACTGAATATCTTCAATAAGAAGTTAATAAAGAGGTAATATCCGAGTACTGAATCGAGATCATTAGGTTTAGGAGAATAAGAAGATTGAATGAACATATTAAGATCATTAAATACATGATCAAACGAAGATTAAAAAGAGACGGAAGACAAGTATGGTTTGTTTGTAAATCTTCCCAAACAGCACAGAATCTCTTGTAAGATTAAGATACGATTGATGTAAGGTTGTTGTAACCTATAAGGTTGGTGTAATCTTATTATAACAAAATAGATACAAGGAAGGTATTAATATACGAGTTCAGTCAATAAGTCAATTTATAATAAAACGAAATAACAGATAAAAGGAGGAAGAAGAGAAGCAGGAGACCTAGAGAGTAATATGCGTTTTCCTTAATCGCTTTTATAGCTATAGTTCAATCAAAGAATATACGGTATAATAGTGGTCTAGTAAAGGGTAGGATTAGAATGAGAAGAGAGTGCTTAGAGCCAAAAAAAATTAGAACACCATGCATCTAATTCTCATCATCTTCGTTACATTCGATGTTTCAATAGAACCGAAGAATAGAAACGAGAGGGTAAGGATAGCTTTGGATTACGTGGAGTCCTTTTCGTCGAGGGGTATGGATTATTTATCTAGCAAAATTAGTTGAACAGTTTGAATAATATCGTTCTAAAGGTGGCTTTGTATTTTTATTTTTTGTTTGTTTGTTTGAAGGAGTTTTGACGGGGAAGATGAGTACATTGGAGAGAGGATTTGGAAAGCAGGAATCGCTGTATGTAGGATGGGCGTAGAGCGTCGGAGAATGAAAATCGAGGGGGATATGTGAAGAAAATATAGGACGTTATCAATGAAATAATAGGAGAGAAAAGAAATTGCGAGTTTACAAGAAAAGTCCATTAGTAAAAGGATACAAGGTAAAAATAGATCGTGTTATATAGTTAGGGAAAAAAAGCAGCGAAAGACGATGAAGATGAAGATGGATGATAATCATATAAGGATGGTGGAGTGACCGAGAGAAAGTTTGGAAATAAGAGGGTATTCGTGAATGGGTGGTGTGAGCAATGGAAGACTTGAAAGGAAGTGGAAGTAGGTGCTGGAAAAAGCAATAGGTGAAGAAGTAAAGAAAGATGGAACTCGTATATGGATGCTTTAGATTTATATAATTTAGATTTATAGATTATTTAGATGGATACTTATTATTTTTAAATTTGGAATGCCGAATAAGCATAGAGGGTAGGAGGTTGGGAAATAATGATTCCCACGATAAAAAAAATGTCTTGTCTGCTTTTGAGCCTTTTAATAAAATAACGGATAAAAACAAATGGTTAAGAATAAACATACATTTCAACATTTATGGATAAATACCTTCATATAAATGTCGACCTATACGTTTTAAAATTTACACAGTACACACATTGTTGATCATTTTAATTTTTTCCATGTGATTGTCATTTTTTAAAATATTTACTAACGCTGCTTATTGAAATTTATAATCATTTTTGCATGAGCATAATAATAATAATGATAATAATAATAGAATAATAATAACAATAATAATAATTGACATTCATTTTTAGCGATTTATAGTATATCGGACGTCGTATTTACAGTCTATGATTTTCTATCAACTATTATCTATATATATATTTCGTAGTCTGACAATTCGCTCGGGCGACATTCTCCGCTCGTGCGGGAATCACATACATTGCGCACTTGTATCGCAATGTACTATTTCCAAATTTCTGCGCGTTATTCCAATTTAACTTTCTCGTTTTTATTGTTCAATGCGGTATATATATATATATTTGGCTTCATTTCATCTATGTCAATTGAATGATCTTAATTACATATAGGAGTAAAAGCAACGCATCCTTCTGAGATTAAGACTATTAATGGATCCATGATAATTTCCTGGAGAATCTTCAAATCCTCGCTCGTGATGCCATAGCCCCGCCCTTCACTATTGATCTCGTTTATGAGTACCTGCGTACTCGCTAGCGCCATCGCGAACAGGATCGGCACAGGACATCCGGACGGGAAAATGCCATCAGTCATAATATCCATTGTACAGGTAAAGATGAAATTAAGTATACGAAGTTGAGCAGATGTCTGCGACTTCGTGTACTGAGATTCCATGTATCTGCCAATGATGATTCTGATGTCTGCTATTATCCGTTGGATCCTCTGCATGTCGAAGATGCTGTCGATTGATTCGGGGTAAGCAGTTACCGAGAAAATCGCCATCATCTCTGTGAATGCAATGGGATTACGAATACGTAAGTACTCGAGATTCTGCACGTCACCGACCGGCAAGCTGCCACGCCGCTGGTGGTTCCCGCCTTTTAGCAGTTTGAAGACCTGATGAGGGCTAAGCGCCCGAGACAGTGTCTTAATCCTCGTTTTTTGTTTGGCAGCATCATCAGTAGCAGTAGCAGCATGGATACCTAAAATTATAACATTTTTTTTTTGTAATTTCATCATACGTACTTCAATTGTACAATACACACTCCGTTAACGAACTTCGATTTTAAATTTCAAAATCCCTACTTAGATATTAAAAACTTACTGTCGACGGATGTGGTGGTGCTGGTGTCTCTCAATGTGAAGATCATCGAACTTCCCCGCGACCGCTTAGAATCGATAGTTTCGTTACCTGACATAGAACTTCGCTTGCCAGATTCTATTATATTTTCTTCCCTCGAACGATCGCCGTAACAAACTGACTCGGATCTTGACCTCCGCCTCGACCTCGGCGTGGACGTCGTCGCCGTACACATCGGCTCATCGTCATGGAAGTCGCCGCTCTCTCCCGGTGACTGCGGTTGCGATCGTGGTTGTGGTTGCGATCGCGATCGTGGTTGTGGTTGCGATCGCGACTGCGTCTCATCCTTCGGGAAGAGCAGGGAGAAGTTCGGATCTGGAAAGGTAATTAATTAATTCATTAATTAATTTCCTTCATTCTTAGTCTAATATATTGCTAATATATTGCTAACTCCTCCTCAATAGCAACGCATCCCACTTAATAATTCTGCATGTATTTGAATTGCCTCCTCGAATATAGCTATTGCTATTTCGATAGAGCAATGTCCACTTTAGTACTTATCCCAATATATCTAATTCAATATATCAATATGAATAAGGTGATTACTATTTCTATATCGTACATAACAATATGCTCTTATCTCTTAACACGTTCAGCGGATAATCTTGGCTGGTGCCGTAATGCTGCCGACTTATCTGGTCCGTGAGGATACGCTTGCCGTGGTTATATGAAATAAAGTCTTTGATTTCCCTGCGCTCGAAGCCCATGAATTGCATGCAGTAACTCGCTACTCTCCCCGGATGTAACACCTCGGGAAGTACGCCATCGACGGGTGTCAGGACGACCCTCAAGTGATCGGCATCTTTGGGATGACTGCGGAGATAATCGACGATCCTGTAGCTGGTGTAAATATATCGCGCCGTTATCGGCGACAGGATCACCGGCGGTATCGGCTTTCTCGTTGTAAGATCTGAAAATAAATTTATTCCACATATTATTGCCATAATTCCGTGCAAAACCTACTTAAATTATTGAACACCCCGCACGATTTCCCACCTCGATGCAGCACGTTCCGCTTTACATTCGTTAAATAACTACTGTAATGACACGCGACCACCGACACCTCGAAAACGGTACCCACCTTGATTATGCGCTCTACACGACGATAACACAAATTACGTACCATCGAGAATGGCGTCGATATACGAACAATGCCTCCGAAGTGTATTTCGGACATCGTCCCGACGGAGACTGAACTTCCTCCAGCATGTATAAAACGTGCACACCACCAGTTCTTTCAGGTCCTTGGACGTCAATGGCATATTTAAGTACTCGGCTGCAGTGCATCGACGTTCTAACATTTTTACCAGCAAGTTCCGGAACTTTTCGTTAGACGACGCTACGGAGCCGGAGTAGTGAACCTCCGGCTCGTTGATGTCCCCCTCCTCGTTGTCACCGTGCTCCTGTAAATTAATTATCGTTATTATATCGTTATTGTCATTATCGTTATGTTACTGTTGCACTTACCTGCGACATACTGATATTGAATGACCAGTTTGTTTTTATTTCAGTTGAACGGAAGACTCAACTTTGATACCAAAACAAAAACAGAAGTATGCGCGTCTGATTTTTTTTTTTCGTCTGATTCCTACCTCGTTTCTGGAATGCAGATTTGCGACGCCCCCTGCAATTGACAAAAAACCACCAATAATCGCCACATACACGCACGCATACACGCACGAATTTCAAGATATATATATATATCATATAATATAATATCGTATAATATATATATTTATCTTAGTGTAGAAGAGGTTCAGATGTTTCTATAAAAAATTATTACAAAAATAAACAGTTTGTACAATTTACGTATAAAATATAAAATTAATGATAAATACGATTTAAAACTACAATTAAAATCACACCTACCGTGGCAATCAGAATAACAATACAGACTGACGTTTACATTCAAAATTTGTTGATGGTATACAGTAAAGTTGATACAAACAAGTGTCTTTGTGTGTTTGTGTATAACTATGTAAATAATACCATTCAAAACATGTTACTGTAAATGCGGTGAAAACAATTTGTTTATTAATTAATTAAAATGTTATAACTGTTACTTCATTTTTTTGTTTCTGTTCTAAAGTGAATACTATTTGTATGTTTTTTGATATATATGTATCATTTCTTTTCTATTTCATTTTTTTTTTGTTCTCATAATCTAATTTTTTTAAATCTGAAAATTTGAAATTGTAACCTACATTTGACAAATGCGATGTTAATGCTGTGCGTCATATATCCTCTTTCCAATTTTTACGGTGTTCATATAATCGTTTTTTTTTTTATTTCATCATACGTACTTCAATTGTACAAACTCCGTTAAGCAACTTCGATTTTAAATTTCAAAGTCCCTACTTAGATATTTACTTCCAGTCTGTCAATTGTAATAACATTCACAGAATTCGATCTTGTAAATTATGTATTCGAACTATTTAGAGTTTTTACTTTAGCTATTTTTTGTTTGAAATATGGTATCGAGGGAATGTACAATTTATACCATATTTCAAACAAAAATTGATAAGTTAGAAACGCTAAATAGTTCAAATGTAATTTGCAAGATTGATTGTTGCGAATGTCAGGCCACTTACATTGGATTGACTGGAAGATATTAAAAAAAAAAAAAAAATGATTATATAAACACCGTAATAATTGGAAACGGGATATAGGACTCACAGCATTCACATCGCATATTTTAAATGCACGTCACAATTGTTAGATTTATAAATTTCAGGTTATGAAAAACAATAGAAAAAAATAAAAGGAATGATAAATATAAAAAAAAAGATATAAATAATGGCATTAATTTTTGTACGGTTTCGCAAATTGCGATTATACGGGCGTGAAACGACAGTTATCCGTTTCAATTTAAGCATCCGTCCCGAAATCACTCGATCTGTAGCCTTTAGTCAATGAAGACGTGCGCTTCGACATAAAATTAAGTTTGCAATAAAATATTATCGCCTATTGCGATAACGTGCAGCAGCAAAATTTTTTTTATTAATCGCCCTGCACCGCAAGGCCAGGAGGCCTGGAGACAAAACAATTTTAGAACAGACACAGAGAAATTAAGTAACAGATATAACAATCTAATTAATTAATAAACAAATTGTTTTCATTACATTTAAAGTTATATGTTATTGAATTGTATTATTTATAGATAATTATACATAAACACACGCAGACACTTGTATTTATCAACTTTACTCTATACTAACAACAGATTTTAAATGTAAACATCAGTCTATATGGTTATTGTGCCTTACTCGATAGGTGTAATTTTAATTGCAGTTTAAAGATCCCATAGTTGGATCTATAGAATTATAACGAACTGTATTGGCATTTCAATAGACGTCTTTAATTAAATCCTGTTAAACAGTTCATTTTTATATATATTCGTTTTCTGTTTACGCTTTGTTTATTTCCAATTTTATTAATAATAGTTCAGCAACTTTTTTTTCATGATCGCGTAATCTAATGTTTGTAATTGATGTTGTAATTGTGCCGTATAATTTTAATACAAAAAAGATAGATTTTTAGGATTAAACACGAACGTTTGTGAAATTAACAACCGACCAATAATAAGCTTCTAAACGAGTTCTGTCAGCGGTGGACGAAATGAAAGTCAAACCTTTCGTTTAAATTTCGAAATTCGCGCCAGTGATATTATTACCGCACGATCGGAAATGATTTATTGATTGCCAGGACAGAAAATCCAATTTTAGTTTAGTCTTAATATACCTTTCTAAAACACTAAAATGAATTATATTTTCACATTTGTACTGTAGAAGACTTAAATAAAATCCTCTTTTTGCGCGCGATATTCAGATTTAATGTAATAAGTTCTTTTTGAAAAAATGCCTTGTTTTCCAAAATTTCTTGCATTAAAAATTCTTCGTTCTTACGGTACAGTATCGGCAGCATGAAAATTACCAATGAAATACTCCGTATACAGCATATTCGTCATTGCCGTCAGGTGCAAGTGCAAAGACCCATTTTCTGACATTTCTGAAATTGCAAATTTTGTAGTCAGAACACGCATTGGCGCGAATCGTGCAATTGCCAGAAAAACTCGTTTACGTTTTTTTCTTTAATTCACTTTTAACACAAGCACAATGCTATATATAGATTAAAATAACAAAATAAAATCTGATGTAGGGGAGGGGTATAGGGATTCCTAATGAACTGCGGCTCGCAGCTCACATTGTTTGCTAAAGGTAATGAACGGGTACGTCCGCGAATACTGAGACGGAAGTTCAATTATGCGAAGATCTACGTATCCTTTCTTCTAATCAGCTGATTGTGATGTTCTAATGATATATTGTTGAATTCAGATATGCGCCGCTCACCGCAATTGATAAAAAACCACGCACGCACGCACGATTACGGCAATGAGTATACTCTCTAAATGTCTTGGAATAAAATATCACTTCAGAAAGAGTTAAATATCAATATTAAAAAGTAAAAATTCACTTTTCAGAAGCGTGGCCCAAGTTTCAATATTTCTGCAGTGATATTTCACTCCAAGAAATTAATTTAGAGTTTATATTGGTATGAATTGAATCGACTTTTAAGTTTTGAAAATATGAAGAATCTTGTCAAAATCGTAATCAGGTAATCCAAATTTACGTATTAATATATATGAACAGAGAAATATCAAAGTCTAAAGGAAGGGGGATGTGCGTTTCGATCAGGAAAACGAAGAATTGACACAAATTCGTGCGACGGTTTGCAGCGCAAAAGCGGTCGCTGAAGTCCTCAGTGATTGCTTTTGCGCTGAAAACCAGCGTATATTCGCTGATTCGCAGTACTTTTCGCTGATTCAGATTTAGAGAGAATGCAATACAGGGATTTTAATGGATGGTTTTAAAAAGGTTTTAATGGGATCGAGTTCATCGTTTATATATGCATAAGGTTAATAGACTTTTAAAGATGACGTGCTAAATTAGGTTAAACATGCATCTATATTAATCCGTAAATTAACGTCCTTGTGATTGCTTTTTGAATCGTAAGTAATCGATTTCTCGACACTCATGGTATATTAACTTTTCAGACTTGTTAGTGTTTTAATGAAAAATAAAAAATACTTCCCTTGCAGTCTTTTGACTAAAAAACATAACATAAATTTGACGTTTCGGTCCCGGTGTGGACCCTCTTCAGAAA
>JAPYZR010004316.1:0-25851 GCA_030522945.1 Trichopria nigra | reverse complement strand
CAAGCACGCTCGGGCCGGCTTCGCCGTCCCTCGAGCGCGGCGATCCCATTCGGTGCGTAAAGTTCAACTTTACGCCCTTATATCGAAAACTACTATTTCCTTTCCGTCTATTGGATTTAATGGCTGAGAATATAGTATACACGTATAAATACAAGACGACAACTTCATAAACAATTATATTTGGACTACAAAATGTTGCAAAACATTTTATAAAATATTATAACGACTATGATTTATATGTAATTATGCTCTCATATATAAAATCTTCAAAAGACAAAATGTCATACATTATATATATATATATGCTTATTGAACAATGAGACGATATCATTATCATTATTATCATTATTATTAGTATTATTATATTTATATATATGTATGTGTATATGTTTTTCAACAATTTATTTATTTTATGAATATATATGTATATACAATTTATTAATTGCGGAATATTCAACTTTGCTACAAGACGCAGTCAAGGTACGAGATTAAGCGATATCAAGGAATATATACATATATGTATAATGGGAGCGTATAGTCGGTTTACGACCGTACGACCTGGCATTGAAGTCGCTCGCTCGATCGCCATTGCTCCGCGTGGTTCTCGGATCGATTGCATCGTGCGAAGGATCATTTCATAACCCGTAGTAAGGTCAATGACATACTCCTTAAGGCGGAGAACCAGATTCATCTAGCACGAGGTTTTACCTTCGTTTCACACCTGCGACCAGACAGTGTAAAAATAAGGAGGAAATGCGCTTTTGTATTGAAATCGCAGTCATTCGTCACGTGTCTGGTAATCTAATTAAATGGCTTTGAAAATAGACTAGACGCGCGTCTTTGTCCGTTGCTCCGACAGGAGTCCAAAACGACTTTTTCTATATGTATATACTGATAAAGAAACAAGTTCTAATTTGAATTAGCCTCGTACAAACGATAATGAAGAGTGATTAAAATATTCATTCGTATATTGTCATTTTAATCCCGAAATTTCTTAGAGTTGAAAGAGTACCTTTCAATTCATATTTTCAATTCATATATATATTTAATATGTATGGGGCATAGCCTCCTTTGACGGGTAAGATTTTTGATACAGGAAGACAAATAGGAACCGCGGAAAGTGGGTATAAGGCTCCGGAAATGATTTGTCTTCCTAAGAGGTTGCTTTTAATTGTAACATATTTTTTAGCATATCCTATCCTTATCATATGAATCAGTGATACCACCTGAGCTTTAACCTTATTATAGACACTTGTATATATATTTATAAATATAAAGACGAAATGGTGACTTCATGACATGTATCAAAGACTAAATTAACAACTTTACAATTAACAATGTTACTGATTTGACGTTTATTTGAACACTTGAACGACTTGAACTAATCTATCGTAATGTTGTGAGCGATTTAATGTCGATTTAAAATATAATAATATTTACACTGCAGCTACATAATGGCATATGTACAATAACGTGTAAAAGTTTAACGGATAAGGTAGCGCAAAATTAAAAAAAAAATGTAAGCTTTATCTAAATAAAAACATATATAAACAAAAATGATTCCATGGTTTCGGTTGAGTTTTTCTTAAAACAGAGCAATATACACATAAATATATTTATTCAATGTTAAATTACGCACTATATATAAATATATATATGTTTACTTAAAAAAGTGAAGAGAATAATCAAATTATCGACGGCGTATAAGGGACTTAACTTTTTATTGTTTAGCATCTAATCTAAGACGGTGGTAAAAAAAAAACGTGCTTCGTGAAAAAAAAAAAAAAATAGTCTCCGCCGCACCTGTTCAGCATTTATAAGAGCCTCCGCGCACCTCTCCCTAATGCGATTTAGAGTCTGAGCCATTGTGAACCCTTCGTCTTTGTTACGCCGGAGGCAACGTGCTGTGGGAGAGGACCCTAAGAATTCAGTTACCTGATGCGCCCTTGAAAATTACTATTCATCGTTTCGATGATCAAGAAGTCTGGATCGCATGAGTCGCAATTTTCTAATCGTGTAATGTATATATATATAATTGATTAATGTTCAAATTGTTCATTACTTTTTGAATGAATAGTTGACAATTGTACTACAATTCTGATGTTTAATATTATTTAATTTAATGACATTATAGAGTCATCAAATTGAAGAACTTGAAGAGTACATTTAAAACTAAAATCAATTATATACAAAAACACATTAGCACATGTGTTTTTGTGCATAAAAATCCAATTATTTGAATTGAAAAAATATTATCTTAATATCAACATAATCGCCCTATCGTCAACTTCTACATCCACATAATTCAGATCAACATTAACATAATTCAGAATGTGGAGGTGATCGTTACTACTTACTACTTACTATTATATTAGACGCTTTAAAAAACATTATAAAAAATAGGATACCTAAATTTTACAATAAAACTACAATTTACACCCTCGTTAGATAATTTTGACATTTTGTAGTTAAAATGTTTAAATTGCAGGAAAAAAAAGTATTGTTGAAACAACCATGCTATGGTTGCATCAACCATGAAAATGATTGCGTCAACCATGTGAATAATTATGTCAACTAAAGTATATGGTTGGTCCAAAAATACTTTTTTTCAGTGTGGTAAAAAAATCCATTCTTTTCTCTTTGAACACTTCATTAACCGTCGTTATTCTCTCGTTAAATCGATATAATATGATAATAATTCTTAAATCCTTCTATTAAATAAAATGATTTTTAACGTTGAAAAATGTCGTTTATCAGAAATAAACATTTACATAACTGAATGAAATCCTTTCAATGCTTTCCTTTCATTTCTATTTTTGTATTTCATTCCTCACCAATACTTGAGATAAAACGAGAGATAAAAGTAATTTAATACGTCAATTAGGACCTTTAGCCCTGGAGTTAATGAATATCTAAAACCTTCTTTTTATTTCAGGAATTGTAATGTTTGATTCTTTGCGCTTAAAAGAGTCTTATTTGTATATTCCAACTGTTTTTATTTCTTAAAAATTACAATTTTGTATATCGAGATATCGAGTATGAAATAATTACCGAGTAGATGGAGAAGGCCCCTGAATAACATGAATGTAAACGTTATACAGGGGTCATCTGTTTTGAAATCGTGTATTGTATTTACACGTACATGAATATTGACGAACGTGTTCATTATTTGTACCTGACTATAAATCATATATGACAACAAGAAAATGTGAAAATGCAAGAAAACAAAATCTTTTAAAATTCTAATAAATAGATAATAGATAATAAATAACAAAACATGTGTACACATTATGTCCTACAACAGTGCGTGTAGCTTTATTGATCCTAATGAAAGTTTGTCTTAATGTATATGTGTATAGTAACAAAATGATGTAGTATAAACTTTATTAATCATGTATAAAGTTAGTTAAAACAAAAGTATGTTTAAGTTGACATCCGATGGCCCCTACATAACGTTTGAATGTGTGTTATTCGGGGGCTTTCACGATCTAGTCTGCTCCATACGTGCTCACTAGAAATACGTCGAAAGATATTTATTTTATCACATGTTTATCACTTTAAAGAGAAACTCACTTTTCTATAAAAGTGGAAAATTAAATCTTTAAAAGTGTGACTTGTATATATACTCTATTAAATTTCGAGTATATCGTTGTTTACTGTAATCAGGCGTAGAAAATGCGAAATGGCAATATGTAAAGTTTTAATATTTTTATATTTTTATAACATTTACTATATAAAGATATGGTTAAAAAACAAAAATTGATATTTTTATAAAATAAATGTATTTGTTATGAAATTAAATAAATCTTCTCCATTTTAAAAGCATCGAAAAATTAGTCGAATTTAGAAAAATTTGAATTAAAAACTAATAATACTGAAATCGTATCGAATTATTATTTAATCTTGAATGTAGAGTTTTATCTAATCTTCATATTTGTTATTTTCCTGTAATTAATAAGTGAAATTTCGAATATTAACGAAATCAATTTATAGTTAATAATCTTTACGATTTGTGTCTCACGTATTCTATTATCACTGCTAAACATGACAAGAAAATTCATTGGAAAGCTATAAAATAATGAAATTTATAAATTTTGATCTTTCGATTTCTTGATATATACAAAAAGTCTTTAGTATAGCAGATTGTTACAGTTTTAAGTTTTTTTAATGAAAAACAACTGGTTGTACAGGAATGCCTTATAGAGAGACGAAAAAAAAACGTAAATTTACCGTTGCGAAGTTGATTTACAGGATTTTAATCACTGACATAAAAACATTGAATAAACTTAATCACTTTAAAAAAATGTTATACTATAAAATTGTAATCATTGATTATAAAGCAAAGGTCGCTTATTATGATCAATGATAAATGAGTTCATTTAATTAATCATATATGATCTTGAAGTCATAAAACAGTTTATCTCCCCAGGATTATGTTTTAATCCTAAGTTACTGAAACGGACCCTAATTATGTGCAATGTTATGGGTCCTCCCAACATGTTTTATTAGTTATTCAAAAAGCTAACCTAAGAACGATACATTATTTTGAAAATCTTCATTTCTATTTGAATTACCTTTATAACAGAAGTAGCCTAATTGCATTTTAAAATCAAACGTTGGATTGACTGAAGATAAATGTTAGCTTCAGATAATCTGGTCACACATCGAAATACTTTAAGGGGGTTCAAAAGTAGTTACCGACTTAACCCAAAAACTAAAATAAGGTCATATTAAAAATTATTCAAACATTTTATCAAAATTCGGGACGCGTAAGGGTGGTTCTGACGTCATATACTGCCTCTAACACGATACCGGTATTTGGTTTAACATTAAATGAGAACGTGTATTTAAACAATTGTTTCCGCTATAAACCGGTATCCATCGTGTTCTTAACAAGTGAAAAAATCGATTTTTATTTTAAATTCTACCATGTCATAGGGTCTTAAACAAATTTGTGTTAAATTGTTACAGTTATTAGTTTTCAGTAGAAACAGACATCATCCAATTACTTAGTTTGAAATTCGTTGTGATGCTTCGTCTTATCACTCGCCGCCATTTTGTTGTGATCATTACTATCAACAATTTACTATCAGGATGACATCTCTTATGGATACTGATGCATTTTATCATTTGATGTCAATTTGTAACGCAGAAGTTTGATGTCAACAAGTGAATAAATGCTATTAGCATCATCTGAGTTTGCCAAAATAAGTTTAAAAATGTCTGTTAACTTGATCTTGAAGTGTTATGGGTGACTATAACTTAGTTGAAGTTATTAAAGAATTAATACCATCATATATGAGTAATCATGCAATTACTCCAATTAGTAACTTAGTTATCCAGAAATCGAAAATTGATGGTTTCAGAATTTAATGCATTGGATGATTAAAATAAGACCGCGCTGCACATCGTCTTCCGAAACACAGACAACTTGGGCATTGAAGTGATTGCAAGAATGACATTTCAAACTGTTCATCAATTTCAAAAGTTCCATTCTCATCCTATTAAGATGCCATCATTTCATACCATTTGAACGGAATAGTCGTGGATTCTTTTCCAAGATGCCACTACAGTCGCTGGATTCCTTTTTTCAAGACAAACATTGGAACCTTCCTAAAATCTGAAATGGAAGTCACTGAGGCTTCCCAACGCATGTTCGTGTTCTTCGACTCCAGCATATCGCGGTGCTACTATTGATTATTTTGCGTCGATTACAAGTCCTTATGGAATATTAACCACGATTCCAAACTCCCACCAAGTGACTGAATAATTTCGATATAAAAATAACCAAGGACCAAGACCTCGTTAACGACAAACCCGACCTCGTTTCACTTTTTTACCTCGTAGCCCGAATGAAAGTTCTTTTCCTATAATTTCTAGACAGTGCGTGAAACGTGAAAGGCGATTCGTGCTCTCGCGATTGTCGCAATTGCTTCGGGACAACATTTCACGTAAAATCTAGCAAAAGCACGGACGCATTGACGTGCCTGACTATTTACGTAGCGGGCGACCGATCAATAGCCTCCAAAGTTGACTGTAAAACACGAGCATGTGCGTTTTCCCACCATCGATTAGCGCGAACGGTCTGCTTTCACTTGAATTCCAATGCGCTACCAAACGGATTTCATCTGCTGTTGCGATAAGAACATCCTCGTTGCTGTTGCGCAACTTGAATCGTCTCCGTAAAAAGACGTGCTGCTATATAGCGATTTAAAATAAAGTGGGCGAACAAGCGGTCTCTTTATACCTGTATCTCTGGACGACGGCAACTCCTGATGCTCGATTCGCGTCGTCGGCCCGACCGCCATGCAGAACGATCCCGATAGGTCGCACTCGCGAAACGTAATCCACTTCTCTTACTGGTTGCCCCTTAATTTTTAGCACTAAACCACTGGTCACTGTTGTTGTTGTTTTTTTTTAATATTTTTTGTAAGAACACTTTGCGATGTCTGGACGGAAGGCGCCTCGCCCGGGAAGCACGGGAAGTCGTCGCCAGTGAAAACAACCCCGACGGAGCGTCCGCCAATCACGACAAAATGGCGGACGACATTGTGCACTGTTCCTCGCGACGTCGGAACATGACTGCGCGACTGTACTAGTGTGAGGTTCTTCGGTGTGGGACTTTGCTGCGCGTGGGTGAGAGGTGAATGTGTGAATAGCGCCGCTCTCTCGGGTGTGCCTGACGGAGAAAGAGATGCTTGGTACGATGCGCGCACGAGAAAGACAGAGGGAGAGACAGAGAGAGACAGAAAGACGATGGACGAGAGAAAAGAGGGAGAACGAGAGAGAGGCGTAGCCGGAGAGAGAAGTCGAGGAAAGGGGGTCGACCACTGTTAGGACAGTGGGGACAGCGGCGAGAGGAGACCAGAGGAAGGGAACTAGAGGAAGACGGTAAATAGACGAGGGGAAGGGAAGGGTAGGGCGAAGGGAAGACGAGGAAGAGAAGAGATTCACCCCAAGCACATATATACATATATAGCTTTTGTGCGGTGTTTCCAAGCGTAGACAATAAACTGCGAGTTCGTGTACCTGTGCACCATTAGCTATAGTCAACCCGCGTGGGGCATGCACCGGCCATACATATATTATCGTACAAAAGAGTGTCCCATATACTTGGAAAATTTGAGCAATTGAAGACAGATTTTTAAGAATCGATGAGTGTTTGCCATCAATGCAGAACTTTAATCCGTCAGTTGCTTGAAAACTAATTGGAACTGGGAATTTCTGATCATGGTTTGATCAGGTTCTATGAAAATATAACTTGGTATCTTGTTGTGTCCAAAATCGAAACTGATCGAAACTGGAAGTAAGAAAATCGATATTGCAATTTATGTCTTTGATGCTGGACAAATGCCAAGTGCAATTGACGATCATGAACCTAAATATGGTATATTTTAATAATCCACGTGATCGTTGTCATTACTTGAGTAGATTAGGGGAATTTAAAATGAGGTTCCTGAAGTAAAACCGTACATTTCATGTAACTATATATTTCATTGCATTTTAATATTTTCTGTTCGTGGATCATCTATACTTTCCGAATTGATGCAATATTTTTAAGATCGTATCTCCTTTACGAAAGTAGATAAGATCTATCATTACGAAATGTCTAGTTTACCATTATTCCACGTTTTTGCACGTACTGTAATTCATCTTTTTCTTTCATTTCTAAAATTTGGAATCAATGGAATATCTTTTCCTTAATGGTTCTTAAATAACATTTGTCCAGGTGACATGTCGGGGCTCTTTTTCATCAATGTTTTCATTCAATTTTCACTCTACAGGCTGAAATATATCCAAGTATCATCTGTGAACAATTCATCCTATCATATCGATATACGGTAGGTGGTCATATCGTCCAAGTGTATAATAGGGACTGGTAGGACCCACGAGTAAAGTACGAACCCAATGTTTCGGAAGTCGAAGGGTGTTGGCGTGAGGAGGCACGATACCGGACCATTTTATGTTAAGGGTGTCATGGGTGCGACATTACCGAGGCCGTATAGATATAATCGTCGAACATTCGTCCACGTATTTAGGGGTGACATTAGATTTCCGGTGTGTTTACAGAAAATGTATGCGTACAAACCTGTATTATGTTTTATCGACGTTATGTAGGCTTATTATTAGGAAGTGTTTAGACATTTAGCATCTATTTACGTTCCCCAAGCATTCGAGCGGATTTCACTTATAGTTCTCGATAAAACTTGGAAAATTATTTCGCAAGGTGAGATGATTGCTGTTCACAATAATGTTCCTTTTCTAAATTTATACTAGAATGTACATATCACGAACAATCACTTTAGGTTGGTGGAATTACCTAGTCCTACCCACGTTAGCGTGCGCTGTGTGCGCGGAAACCAAAACTGGCTCTACTGCTACTTGTATGCTTCTAAATCCCTCCCACGTATAGTGTGGATTTCTCGCCTCCTTAGCGAAATCTGACAGAATTTTAATTGGTTCAACTACGCATCCATCTATTTAGGATACCTTTCTTTATACACCATGACAAATCCTATCCTAAACTTACCCTTTCAAACGTCGTTTTCGCTACTTTTGTGGGTTGCCTAAAAGCCTCTGTACATTTGTAAAACCCCCTGATTTTGATATCCTTCCAAGTTCACAACTCCTGCGCTTGCAGTAATGGCTTCCAGCATCTCCTCCATGGTTGCAACCTCGTTCATGTCCATGATTTCCAGGTCTTCCTTATAATTCAGAATTTGGACATAGCTGACACTTTTAGGATGTATAGTCCTGGATACAGACATCTTCTGCAGCTATAGGGTGCAGACAACAGTCTTTCCTACCTCCAAAAGCAGATCTCTCTTGATTTCATGCGTCTGATGTTCGTTATGCATTCTCTCAAGGTTTCGAAGTGCGGTGTGTTTTTCATCTTGCTGAGAATGTCGACATACGACACCCCGTCCGATGCCTTGATCTTGATGGCATCAGACACTCCCAGTTGGACGTTCGTGCGGTTTTCTTCCTTTTTCTTCTGGTTCTCCTTTGTACCACTCTTCGCTATGCTGACCCAGTAGGGGCTTTTCGACCAGACTTGTCGCAGTTCAGTGCTAGCAGCAGGGGATGGTAGCTCCTAATTCGCTG
Source organism: Trichopria nigra (assembly GCA_030522945.1). Classification (NCBI taxonomy): domain Eukaryota; kingdom Metazoa; phylum Arthropoda; class Insecta; order Hymenoptera; family Diapriidae; genus Trichopria; species Trichopria nigra. The sequence goes on along the minus strand of JAPYZR010004316.1, from coordinate 16,746 downwards.
CCCCCTTTCTGGCCATTTTTTTTCGTTTTGCTAGCATGTTCGATGGCGATCTGCTCTCTCGCTCGGCAGTCAATATTGGTCTGCGAATAAGGGGAAAGGTTTGATTCGTTCCGTTATGGTGAGCGTTCGTCGCCCGCTACGTAACCTTCGGCCGGGCCATGATACAGACCTTGAAGGCCCTGAGCGTGGCTCTAGCAATAGTCTTCAGCTTTTTACGTATATTATTCTTTTCGCGGAGAAATTCCACACGAGGCTCAAACTTATCCTAAATTTATATTTCCCGGCTCTTCTCATCATAGATTACTTATAGCTGCTGATGCTATACAGAGTCCGAGTGACTAATTTTTGCAACTCCTTCGTGAGTCCGCCACTCTCTCTCCCCTAAAATCCGTAGGACCAGCGCTAGACACCCGGTCGTTTTTGGTTTGGTATTATATTCGAAGTATTGAATTTGGTCACTCGAAAGAAAATTCCCAATCGAAATGGCACACTCGAAAATTGTATACGTGATTTCGGTCTACAGATAATTGTATTTCTCCAATTGACTTTGGAGGTCAAACATCGACCAAAAAATGTGTTTTCTTAGGTGTTTTTAATGGGTTAAACTAAAGTATGGCAAATGACCATGAAAAAGTCGAATTATATAATTCAGAGTATTCTTAATCGTTAATTTTGTAAACACGTGGTAAGTACGTGGAAAGCAAAAGTACATTTTCCGCTACGTAGATCACGACATTTATAATTACATCTTCGTCCCATTCAGGAAGTTATCTCGTACGTGCGATCAGATTTTGCTGATTTCCCCAATATTCTAGAGAGGCCATTGTTGTGAAAATTGATCGTGCACGCGCAGCAGTTCCGATAGAGCACTAAGCTGGAACGAGAGCGAAGAGTGCTTTTCGTAAATTCTCAACGATTCGTAAAAGATAACCTTCTCAATAAAGAGACAACACTTTTGTTTCGTAGATCAGATACGTGATAATATATGCCTTATATTTTATGAGCATGAAAAAATGGTCGGACGATTCGGTATATGAACAATCGATTAGTTTGTTTTTAAATTTATCATTCGAACAAAATGTTGTTATAATAAAGCATATTATATAATGTATATTATTGTCGTACATATAAAGAAAATAAATTCTGGAGAGAGCCACAAAAAAAGTAGTCGAAACATTAAATATAAACATTACTTGTTGCGTAACTGTTACATACTTGTTGGGTAATTTTTATATAAGTATTAAAATTATGCTGGCTGGGAACGTTATGCAAAAATATTTGTGCTTTAAATACTTACTTTGTGCCCAGTAGAATGATTTCTTGTTTGTTTTATCCACAGGAAATGTGTGAATTTAATGAAAAGTGCAGAATGTAAAAGAGGTTATTTTTTTTTATAGTTTAACTTTTTTCAATTAACAATCTTTTTTCAACATTTGTCAATTGTTCCTCATTTTTTCAATCAATTTTCATTAGTTTCTACTACTTTTTATCAATTTTTTTGAACTATTTTACTGTGGTAGTAATTAAGAAAAAAATAAATAAACAAATAATTGTTAACTTTTCTACAATTATTTTTAAGCGCGTATAAAAGTTTTTGACATGGTTGTATTTTCTCGTGGCCTCGCAGTATTAAAGGAAATATATTTCAATATATAGTTTACACGGCCGAGAACTGAATCTGTAGGGAAAATGATTGGTCTTATTTTGTTCTGATGGCCGCAAACCTGTTTCTATAAAGCACTTTTAAGACCTGCACGGTCGAAAGTCCGAAGTCGGCGTCTAAAGAAAAACATCACTCATAGAAATCGGATAGCGTTTGGGCCATCTATATACATAAATGAGTTTTCTAAATGTCATATATACATTTTCAGTTGACCGAAACGAACGTAACTTCGACATACTTCTTACGACTCGTTTTCGTGTGATTATACAACTAAGGTCGTAATTCTTCGTATATATATATCTATTTTCCTGTTTTTTTTTTCTTGACTTTATGGGTTCGTGCCGCAGTGTGGTCGGGTCTAGCATTACAAGAAGAAGATCCTCCACCCCCTTCGAGGCACTGTATATATTCAAGGTCTTCCCTAAACGCCTTTTCGGAAAAAGAACTACCAAAAGTGACTAGCAAAGATGAATGGCTGTTTACTGTTTGCATTTAAACGCAGCCTTTTTCACAACGTTGTTTGGGTTTTCAGAATTTCATACGGCTTACTTTCAACAATAACGGATCTTTTCCATATATGTACAATGTTTGATTTTCTGTCGTAAATTACTTATTTTAGACGCGTCAGGTTTAACAAAAAATTTATGGAAATATATTGGTGTAAGGCAAAGGAAAATTTTGAGGATCAAAATTAAATTATGTTTGTAATCTATAACAGTATTTTAGTTAGTATACAAAATTTAAATATTTTGTTACTCTTTCTTCTAATTTTTTGTAACACTTCCTGACAATGTTTATCAACTCTTTTCTATTGTGTCATTTTTGACACATTTCAATAATGTTTGTGAAATTTTATCAGTTGCTATCTTGTTACTAATAACATCCGTAAAGGTTAGTCTGTATTGTTGGATTCTCCCAGATGGAGATATTTCACAAAGTTTTTGCAAATTCATGTATAGTTTATTACTTCTCATAATTCTTTATATTTCTCGTTATTCCTGCAATTTTTTTCAATTTGCTAATTTTTTCTGAACTTTTGTTAGGTTTAACTAATTTTTGGTTTCTTTTTCAATTTCATCGAATATTGATTTTCTTCAGTTTACGACACCTTTTTATAAGATTTTATTTTATTATATAACTTTTTTACATTGCTGCTAATTATAATTAATGGCTAACATTTATTTTCATTCGTTTATGCCACTGTTTAGTCATTTTTATCGTTTCTTATCAATAAATTAGTATATATAATTGTATCTGTTTTTGCACTACACTTCTGTTCGTTTCTGTATACATTTTCAACGATTTATTCATGACTTTTTCTATTTTCGTCTGTTTTTTCAATTTTTCTAAATTTTCAAAATTTTGGAACGACTTTTACGTTCTTATTCGCCATGACAAATTAGTTTCTACAAGTTTTTAATAATATTTGTTAAATTTTAACTATATTTTAGGATTTTCGGTTTTCTTCTGGTTTCGGTTTTTTTGAAATTTCATATTTTGTTTTAAAATTTTTATATTTGTTTTTTTTTTTTTTTTTTTGTTTTTTTTTTTTTTTTTTTTTTTTTTTTTTTTTTTTTTTTTTTTTTTTTTTTTGGTTCTTTTTGTTTTTTTATTTTTTGGTTCTTTTTTCAATTCATGTATTTGTTTATTGCTTGCCTTTGCCAATTTTTGTGAATTTCTGTTCTGACCTTTTCATCGGAAAAACCCGAAAGATTACCAAAATTTTACCTTTACTCTGTACTGTCTTATTTCAGACTTTTATTCTTATTCGTTTGAGTAGTGCGCTAATTTTGGTTTGGTTAATAATAGTTCTATTTAACAACAAGGGAACAACTATTGATTTTAAATCTACTACACGCTGGATATGAAACTGGAATCTCAACGAAAATTTTTTTTTGAAATATGTGAATTTTTAAATTCATTTCAACAAAATTTGTCATATTTTCTTTGATCATTCAATATTTTCATGATTTTCATTCAGTGAAATTTTTGTTCCTGAATGCACACAGCACCGATGAATAAACGCACGCCCAAGTCGATTAAAGATATTAAATATGTTTCGAATTTGGTCTTATTTTAACGTATAATTTTACTTAGGTTTTATATTGCTGAAAGAATGCAAAATTTACCATTTTATATTATCGTGCGGTTCCGATATTATTTAAAAACATCTCAATGTGGTTTTTACATACAAAACACTACAAAAGGTTATTTCTCATGTTCTACCCTCACAGAAAAAAATATGTTCGGTGTCCGAAATGACACTTTAGTGTTTACACCCATTTTTTTAGTGTTTACACCGACTTGGGTGTCATTTCGGACCCCGAACAATATTTTTTGGTGTACATTTCCGTAAGGGTAATATTTATTCTTACCTTTGGCATCACTTTTATTTTGAGAACAAAAGAACAAAATAAATAACAATTTTGAAAACAACCTATATATTTATAGTCTTGCATGAATAACGATAACTTTTAATAGTTTATCTATAAAATTTTAATTAAATGCATATATATGTATACTTTAATATGATAAAACAGTAGAAAAATTATATGAGTTATTTTATTACTTGCATATCAATCAGAAGAAGCTCCGAATTCGAAAGACAGAATTTGTACTCCTTTTCATACTCCATTGCTATTTCTCCTCCATAAATTCCAATCTTGTCTTTAAAACCGGCTGAAAACCAAAATACAATGAAATTGAAAAAAATGAAATCATATATTCTGTAAATATTTAAATTAAATTATATACATACATATATACATATATATGTGTACGTGTGTATATATGTGTGTTTTTTTGTTTTATTTATTGCATTAAATGTTACATCATATATGGGTATAAAAATGACAATAATACAACTTTTTGAATGTACCTAAGAAAATTCACGTCCGAATAGACTTACGTAATTGGCACGCATCCAAACTGCGAACTTCAGTCGTACAGAAATTCGGGGATGTGTTATGAGCAAAGATGGAGGGGAATTGGAGGGTCGTGAATTTTATCTGGATCGTTACTGCAGTCTGGGGGATGCTGATCTGCAAAGTTGGGGTGTTCGAGAATTTCCTTAAAGAGAATGGAACCTTTCGAATCATTATACCACGAAATATTTAGAATATTTTTAGCGATATAGCATATTTATTACAATTCTTAAAAGCTCAAAAAAATCAATATGATGAATAAAATTACAAAAATTCGTCACATATGAAGAATTTAAATGAGAAAAATATATTTAGATTTTAAGAAGTTTTTCTGAAACTTACTGACGATATAAACGTCATTTTTTCCGTGACTTTTCGCCAACTCTCCTGCGAAAAGATAATAACACGTTTTTCAATAAGTTTTTTGTTTTTTTGTTGTGGTACGGAAATTGAGACAAGATTGTCTGGAAAAATGTTTATATATATATACATCTTATCGACTGAGCATTAATATTTAACACTATTCTAATAGTAAAACAATAAACTCTCCATATATAATGTTGGATAAAAAGAATATTATTAGAAAACTGTGTATAAAACACAGTTCTTAATAATTAAACAACAAAAAACTAGACAAAAATTACAAAGCGCATGAAACGCGTACGAAGGAAATGTTCGAATGAAAATAAAGTCCTGAAAGTGAAGAGTACTGCCACCTATGATAATCCACTGAACTGATTTTCAAAAGTAAGGTTTCTTTTATACCGACACTTCAGCATAGAGTATTTTATGAAGACGTAGAAATTTATTCCTTATTTTTGCATTATTTTCATAACAAAAAACATTGTAAATGTAATTAGTTTGTACAATTGTTCAATATAAAATAAACATGTTTGTGCGACATCAAAGTACAGTTCCTTTACTTAAGAATTATAGATTTTTGTAATCTTTGATAATATTTTCCATTTTTGCAAAGGCTTGTAGAAAGTCGTCATCCTCTAATCCATATTTTTTGTACTGATGTATATATGCAGCATGGGTATACATTTTCCAGGCTTTTTCAACGATTAGATCGAGAGTTTGGTGAATTTGAGAACTGTTCGTTACAAGAGCTAGAAATTTTTCTTGATTGAGTAGCTTACGCTCTTGCTTCAAATAACAAAATTGATTGTTTTTTGGAATCCAGTCAACATAAAGGTTTTTATCTTGTAATTCTTCGGTTGACACTAGATCATTATCGGTGGTTTGACCACGAGAGACTAGAACAGATGACACTGAACGAGCATAAGCGTATGAAGTTCTTGCACTTGATGCACGAGATGGCACTCTTACTTCCACATCTGTCAAACCATTTTGTAACATGGGAATGCGAAGAGTTTGTTTTATATGTTGCATATAAAACTCCCAGCTTTGTAAAGTTTCATACTTTCTCACAAATAAAGGCACGTAAGGTGTACTCTTAATCGTAGCTATTTTGTAGCTGGGATGTGGTGCAATAAGAGATGTTAATGAATTCAAAGAATACTTACTATTATCGTTATTTTCATTAAGTGGTTGCAAGAGGGCGCAAATTTTTCTAGACATGATTTCATTAATATCGTCTAGTTCGACTCGAGGATTTTTCAATACATTCTTGCAAATTGCATGTATTTGTTCATTCTCAAAGAGGAGAGTCATATCCATCGCTTTATTACAATTAACTAAAGCAAAAAGAGTATTGTAATTTTGCGTAACAACTTCACCAGATGCAAATGGTAGAACAATAGCTGCAATGGCAGTTTTGGTAGGAAACTCAGATCGCAATATATCTGCTGTATAACTACTAACACCTGACCCTGTTCCACCTGCTGAACTGAGTAATGAAAAGAAACCTTCGAAGCAGTCAGTTTTCTCAAGTTCTTTTCTCGTTGCTTCTAATATTGCATCTTTCAAATGAGGACCCTTGACTAAATATCCATAACCCCAGTTATTAGCGGAACCACCGCCTCCTACTGGACAGACTACATTGTGAACGCTATAAGAGCATCGTTCGCAAGGATCGTTGAAAAATTGATTTATAACTTTTTTTTCTGTGTCTACTAAAATAGCACGAGGTATGTGTCTTCCATCTTTGGTAATTCCGGTGAACCATTTCTCAAAAGCCTGTTCCGTATAATGTTTATTTATATCCCTAGAGACATCTTTGTCTATTAATTCTACATCCGTTGATAGTTGTTGAAATAAAGAATGCCCCAATTGATTTCCACATTGTCCAAATTGAATTGTAAGCATACCGTTGATGCTTATCGAGAGCAAATTAAATGTTGGTTGCCATAATAATTACATCGAGTGAAGCTGTTTGGTGGTTATTATATTCAATTGATGTATCTGTAGAAAAAAAGTTCAACAGTCCATTAAAGCTATGAAAATTATTACGTAAATTAAATGCGGAAAAAATACGAAAGTCATATATATGACTCGGTTTTTCCAACATTGATGACATTTCGCAGTAGCTCATGAGATGTGCGATTAACCTTATCTGTTTTATGACGTTGTCGTATTGGAGCTTGATGCATCTATAAAAGAAATGTCTGCATGTCTCTCGTTCGTTGATATGTTTCAAATGATGTTTTGAAAGACTGCAACTAGCATCAAATTTTTAGACGACCGGAGAAATCGAATTGTTGACAGCGATGAGTGCACGTGCAATTTTCCCGCCATTATTAATGCCGGTATGCCGGATCAACAAATGAACAAATGAAAAGCGAGATTGCACAAGGGCGCGGAAAGAAATGCGCGTGCGTATATTTCAAAACTTGAATGTTGATTAGAACTTATAAATTATATTATTTTTATGTGCTTTCAAGTATAGGTAAATTATGTTTTTATTTTACATATTTCGCTGATGAACTGCTCAATTCAAACAAAAAAGTTGGGCAGATATGTATATATATGTATGTATATATATATGGATACATATGCTCCGATTTTTGAACTTATTTTTAATTATTTCTTTAGGGGCTCTTTTAGAGTTCCCAAAAATGAGCTCAGAAATTTACGCAGAGGGGAACAAATAATGACTACTTTTTGTACTTATTCTGTTCACTTTTTCGTCGTGATAATTGAATTACAACGACATAAAGTCGGAAGAAATGAGAATAAAAATTAATGATTTTTAGGTACGTAAAATTTCAGGCTGTTTTAGAACATGGCGATAGAATTCGTCATAAAAGCAATGCTTACAAAGTTATAAACACTTTTTTGCAACAAAAAAAATAAAAATTGTTAAATTAAGATGTAAAATTGTTATATAAAAACACCCGTTTCTATATATACATATAAAAGTGTTTTCGAGACCTAAATTTTGAGATACGTAGGGGTCTGGGATAAAAAATTCGACTAGGGGTCCCCAAAATGGGGTCCGAAATAAAAAATTAGTTGACAAATTTTGTGTACTCTCTAACTCAAAAATTACGAACTTTAAAGAAAAATGTTAATATTGAACAGTTTTTACAGAATTCATCGATTCATACATTAGAATGTATTTAGACTTATTATTTAGAATTTGTTGGTGACATTTTGAGCAATTTTTTGTTTGAATTTTTTAAAAATTAAAAAACATTCGTGTGTATTCTTTGATGAATTCTAAGAATTTTGTCGATATATATTTGCAATTTTTCCAAAAATTAATCATTTTTGAGAAAAATCTCAAATATATATTTGACATTTTTTCATATGCATATTTGCAATTATATATATATTAGATTATAAATTATCAAAAATGCTTAGAATTCATAAAAGATAAAATTTTGTTATGACACGTAAATTTTTTAAAATGTCACCGAAAAATCTGAATAAATTATGATTTTTTTGTATTTTTCGTTAAATCACGTAGTTTTTGAGTTAGAGCATCTCGAAATTGTCCAAAAAATCAACACATCGGACGCCATTTTAGGGACACCATCTTGAATTTTTAATTCTGGACTCTAAAAAAAAAAAGAAAAGTATACGTAAAGATGCGTATCATTCGCCAATAATTTATCAGATAAGTTACGAATCGTCTAAACGTAATTGTGTCATTATCTTAATTTCATTTCCCGGAGAAGCTAGATGTTGCAATTCGACGATCAATGGATTCTATAAATAAGCAGACAGGTCAACAAGTTTTTCCTAAGTCTGTTTCTAATCAAAGATATATCGCAGTTATTGTCGGGACACCGCCACTCGGTAGTCGGACGTAATTATCTAACTTATTGTCGCTAAAGATTCGAATATACGTTTTTGAGGTTCGCGGCGTTCGGAAATGGTCGTTTTTTTTTAAACGTAAGGTCTGTTATGCCGAATATACAATATTTTTGTGTATTCGCGGATAACGTATATATAGGTATATATACTTAGAATGGATGCGCACGTAGTGTTTCAAAATCGACCAGAGTGGGGTATTGCTGACGAGCCGTCCGGACGAGGTCTACCGACTGATGAGAGAGACCAGTCCACGGTGGCGTCGAATCAGTGACAGTTGTGTTTTTCCGCGCAATATTCATCCGAGTGTCTTATCGCGCTTCGGCGCCATTGGGTGCTACTTATCGACGTGGTTTGCCTTCTGCGAATCGAGCGAGGAAAACGCAAAAAGAAAAAAAAAAAAAAAAAACATATCGCACAGACGCCAACCGATTTCCATCGCGACATATCCAACCATCGGAAAATTCGAGTCCCCAGGTATTCGTTAGTGCCTACACAATGAGGAAGCCAGTTCGTATGTGTACGCAGCATAATAACAGTCATGAGGTCTTGAGGTTGCTCACGACGGATTGAGAAACGAGTGATTCGGTCGCTGTCTTGTGGACATGATCCTTGGGAATGGTGACATTAGAAGGTCAACAGAGTCGACTAAGCGAAGGTGACGAGCGTGACCATGAATACTTTGGGAGAGTGCAGATGCCAACGGAAACTAGGGTAGATCTGAATCCAATCGGCCACAACAGTCAAGATGAATATGAAAGGTCTACGCGATTGGATATCGATGCAATCCAAGCTTCACCATCGTCATCGTATCACTCTAGAATTCCAACAGCACCCGAAAGTTCACCACCATCCCCATCGTACCACGTCAAAGAACCAACGGAATATCGTTCGACAACACCGCCATCGTTCGAAAGCTATCCATCGGGATCTGATAATCCAACATCAACGTCGTACGACTGGCCAGCTCCAAATCCCAACTTCCCACTTAAACTCCCGCCATTATCACTGTACGATCCAGAAGAACTAGAGCAACTAGATCGTCGGTTTCTTTCCCTGTACGACAATAACAGGACTCCAGGACTTGGATCGGTGTTAGAAGCATCCCCTTGCGATGATCCTAAAGTTGTTCAGACATTTAACAACGGGGATGTGGAGGTCCGCGACGGTAGCGAGTCGGGGGATGATTCGACGATTTTCAGCGACGTGGAAGAGGAACAAGTCCTGTCGGATAGAGGGTGGGTCGCCGATGTACCATCGACGGAACATTATCAGCAGGAGAGTCAAGTCTGCACCCCGGGTGGTCTCATACTACCTGCTGGCGAAGCGCCATCTTTCGGCAGCGTGTGCGTCACCAAATCCAATAATGTGCACATGGGGAATAAGATGTTTTATAAAAATGTGACCATCAAGCAGTTCATTTACTCGAATCCGGGGGTCGATGGCGATGGAAAGTACACAGAGAACGGGGAAGCCACGAACGTCGGGGAAAACGAAAGCAATGAGTTGAATCCTGAAGAGGCCACCAAGGATGCTTCGCGTAACAGTGACCTTATTGCTGGAGTCGCCAGTGGTGCCAAAATATCCAATGGCTCGTCCCACCCTCTGTACATGTCACCGCGAGATAAAGGTAATTCGTTAATAAATTCTCTTTTCTGATAACAATTGAATGGACGTTTTGCGATCACATTATCGAGAACTGGATGCTTTGCGTTGTGTCGTTATTCAGGAATGTACTTGATGGCTATGCCTTGAAATTCATTGTTTTAAATACGATCTTTATCTGTTGTTGTTGAATTTGTTAATGAACAAAGGAATGTTGTTCATAATAAGATGATGTTGAACGTTTTTCTAGCTGATAAAAGCGCCGGTAAAATCGCATGAAAAATTAAGTAAAATGATGGAGTTTTAATTAGTTTCGGTATCATGCGAGTCCTCCATTATGTGATACTTGCGCATGTGTAGGTTGCCCATTGCCACACGATCACGAGAGGCATTGACTTAGTCATACCAGCATATCAGTAAAAACATATCACGATGGACGTGCGTTATGTCAAAATTGCAATTATAATTTCAGCAATGATTGAAATTATGATTATAAAATTATTTTTGATCTGAAATTTCAGACGGTCTTCTTCATTCAAAGAATACGTTGGTATTAATTAATACATTATTAAGAGGAGTGTAAAGTATAGATTTTGTCACGATCACGACGAGTTTCTTGTGCTTATTTCCCTGATCTTACAATTTTATTAACAACCGTATAAATACATTAAACATTGCCGCGATATCGGTCGGATCGTTTGCTCGTTAAACGAACGCTGATTAACCACATGACCTCGCTTGTCTTTTTGCATTTAGCATACAAAATGATGAATTCTTAAATGAAAGTTTCAAGACTAGACAGATTAAGATTCATTCCATTCAATTCAATTCGAATTGTAACATATATTAAAAACGATGAATTCTTCTGTGAAAGAAAGAAAATATTTTTACTATGTCATCTTTTATGTCTAAAAAAGGGGCCAATTTGAAGAATTTTTCATGATTTTTTTACACATTGAAATCTCAAGAAAACTTCACTGTCTTCAACCACCGATGCAAAAAAATCGTATAATTTAATAATATATTTTTTTTTCATTTTTTTTTCCCACTCAGATTCGCGTTTTGGGGTCGCTCAATTCGAGGCTAATTTTCGAAATTCAACATGGCGGTAAAAATTTGTAATTATATTCGGAATTTGATGAAATTGTCCGTTCAAAGATTTTTGGAGACGTTGAATCCAAAACATATCACCGCCACCTTAAAATTCACTTAAAATTCACTTAAAATAAATGGAACTTTTTAAATATTTTATTATGTAACCACGACCAAGGAAAACCGACGTGGTGGTGATAGATTTTTCTTCTGTCGCGGGAATAGTTGATTCGAGTGACTTCAAAACGAGATATATATTTATTTCTTAATATCGGGACCAGATGCACCTTTATAAATAATTCTGCAAATAAATAAAGAAACGGTATGACGAATTTTATCACGTATCTGAGCCATTCTAGATGCCGTACTATGGATTCGCAATCTTGAGCATTGAAAATCTAACAAGAGATTCAGATTCCTTAGAAATATAATAACGTAGCATTTCACCTAACTATTCTTTTGCTTTTCGAATCTCGGTTTGCTCTACTGAATCTGCCATTTTGAATTTTTAAAATTTGTAAGCAAACTTTGAAGCGTCCACAAAAATCTACGCGGATATTTTCATTGAGATCTGAAAGTTTCTCAACATTTTGATCGCCATATTGGATCCGCCATTTTGAATTACGAAAATCTGTCACTAGTTTAGAATTCAGCGACCCCAAAAACCTATGTACAGATACATTTATGAATATTAAAAACAACTTTTTTCTTAATAATTTTTCTTTTGTAAAATACCAGAAAAAAGGCAAAAAATCTGTTGTATTTCGCCCTATAATTCACCCTACCATAATTATAAATATGTGCACACTGAATACATCAACCTTTAGAATAAAAATGTTTTTAGTTATTTTATGAACGAAAATCCATCCATCAAGAATATATAATCATATAAAAAATATAATTATGTAGATTGCGAATAAATTAATGAAAGGAGAGGTAACCTTTAAAAATCTGCCAAGTGGACTTCTCAAAAATAAATCCGAATCATAAAAAATGAGAAACTTAAAAAAAAACGATGTGATTAAATCCAATCATCGCGCGTCCGATTGCGTCAGGCGAAGGTGAAATTATAATCTCTATAATATTTATATATCTATATATTATATTAAACATTCGTGTCGCTTAGATGTTTTACAATTCTTTTTATAAACATGTTAAAGTCAGAATCAAGCACAATGTCAATATAATTAAGAAATTTTCAGGAATTTGGAAAATATAGTTCTTTTTAAATATTTCGATTTTTTTTTTTTATTGACGAACTAACCGTTAAACGAATGAAATAAAATTTAATTACTATTTTCTCGGAAAATAATTAATTTTTACGAACTGATAATAAATGTTGGAGTAGGAATAAATCTTTTACGGAGCAACATTTAGTGCATTTTTCACTAAAAAAAAAAAACAAATATATATATCAAGTGCGAATGCTTACTATATATAGAAAATTTCTTTGATATACATTTTTTAGTACAGACGCAATCCCAGGAGAACCACAGTTGGCTTCTACGTTATCATCATCTGATAGAAAACTATATTTTGTATTTACGTCATGATAAAAGATTGTTTTTGGAAACTTGATAACTATGTTAAAGGTTAAAACGATATTATTTAATCTTTAAAATTGAATGATTGAAAAATTAGTAAACAGTTACATTCGCTAGTTGAAGTTACTTAAATTGCATTAATTTTTCGCAATTATTAGTAATTACTCATTTGGTAAAAATATTGTTGCTGACTTTTAAGTGGTAGTTGTCTTCTCATTTACAAATTTTTTAATTTATTATATGAGTCATTATTCACTAATAGCAATTTATGAATAGTATTTGTCCTACTGAGGATAAGTCATTAGTCATGAGTTTAGTTCATCAATTCATATTTATAACCAATGGATGTTTTGTTTTAACCGGATAAATATATTATCATTCATTCTTTTAAATGTACAGAAAATTAGAATGAGAATCCGTTCGTTTGGTTAAAGGATTTAATGGTTACCCTTACGGAAATGTACACCAAAAGTGTCAACACTAAAAAAATGGGTGTAAACACTAAAAAAATTGGGGTTTACACCCAATTGGGTGTCATTTCGGACACCGAACATGTTTTTTTCTGTGAGGGTAATTCCACGCAAACGGGTTGCAGATGCAACATTGCCTTTATCGGAGTATTGAACTGTTCTTATCTAGCCTTTTCTGAAGTTAATTCTGTAGCTCTAAGACTTAGATAACACGAGTAGATGGTCGAAAACCTTGCAGTTGTATATAAATTGTTTATTGCAATGAAATCGCTTTGAACAATGCAGAACGGAATTCTTTTTTGCTCTTCGACACTTCCGTTATTTTTTCTCTTTATTATGTAATCAATGACAGTCTATATATAAACAATTTATATTTTTGTTATATCCGAGGCTTAATCCGTTTATAATTATATAATTATATATACACAAATTATATTTTTAGCATTAACGTGAACTAATTTAACATCGGCATTTACCACGTAGAAACAGATAGATTCATCGATCAATACGTAATTCTGCAATTAATTTAAATTTAGTCGCGCTCATTTATGACGCTGTATAAAATAATGAACTGCAGTATTACATAAATAAAGAAAAACATTTACATTAGCATAAATAATCGTTTTATTTCGTTTGATTAGGAGTTAAACCGCAAATATATCTCAAGTGCGAATGTTAACTCTAAGAAAGTATAAATTTCACTCTATATTGAAATCATTTCATTACTTTAATTAACGAGTATTCCTTAGGCTTCATTTATGACATGAAATTTTAAGTATGAAGAGTTAACAAAAATTATTACAATATCAAAACGAGGAATCATCAGGAAATTCGTTATTCAGAAAATGGAAACTTTCTTATCTTTTTTAATACGTTTTAATCCAAGTTTTTTTTTCTTGATAGCTTAATTTTTTCAAGAATTGAATCTTATTGCAAGAAATTAAAATGTAACCGACAGACTCCCCGTAAATTTCTTAAAGTGAAATTTCACTCCAAGAAATTCTGGCAGATGATTTATTCTCATGCTCCAAACTTTTGGAGTAATATATATATATATATGAAGTAAATTTGTTCATCCTTCAGTAAACAACCAACATTTCACTTTTTCGTCAATAAAATTTATTTGCTCGAACTTGTTGACTAAGAGGCAAATCTTGAATCGTAAAATGTTCTTTATCTTCGTGATACAAAAAATTGCTGCAATCAATTCCTTCCTTTATTTGTTTTATCGATCATTAAAGAAAATTTAAAATATCCAAAAAATGTATTTCTTCATAATCAACTTTTTGGTCTCTTGTGGCCTTATATATTGCCACAATTTCTAGAATATTCTATAAATTTGAAATTTATATCATTTATATCATTTAAATTTGAAAATAAATCAAACATTGAAATAAAATAAAATAAACTAATTTGAGAAAGTTTTGAAAAATAGTATAAAATTCAACATTTTCAAATATATTTCAAACTTCAATGATGTACGAGAAAGCGAAGAAAAGGGGCGCTACAATTTATTGTATTAATTTATGGTCAACAAAATTACATATTAATGACGAACTTTAATGGCAAACGTATTGGTTTTTATGTTAATGTTCAGAAAGTTTCTTCATTATCCTTATTTACATGCCCTTGTTCGCATAAAACTTTTTAATTCTTATCATTAACCTTGCATCACTCAACGGTTGTTGAATTACATGATTTCTAAACTTATATCAGTATAGTTACGCAGATTTTTAGGAATAGTCTCAACAATATACTGTTAATTGCTGATGTGTATGTTTGTGTCTGTACCTACAGATATAGACCGAATTATAAGCTTTGTAAATAAATGGTATTTTAGAAGCAACCTATACCAGCAGTAATATAATATACAGCTATTGATGGAATTCAGTTATTTTACGAGACTTATTTTTTTAGATAACATTTTAACAAGTGCTTTATACATTGATCAAACGAACTTCATATATATATAGACTATATATATGCATATATGAATTATTATCGACTGCGAGATATATTAACGAAGGGTAAAAAATTCGACAAAATTTAAATAATCACTTTAGACTGTAAAGACGCGTGAATCAGTTACGTTATGACCATAAATTAATCTCGAAATATTCAAAAGTTACGCATGTCGTGAACTGATTAAATAATTAGAGCGTATGGAAGATATGTATATTTGCATTAAAATCTTCTTCATCAGGCCGATTTTTATCAAAAATTCTCCAAAGGTAGAGTTACACGTGCGAACAATTTTGGCCACTCATCATTATTTACGTCAAGCATGGATTACGTTTGAGGAAAAATGTTTTAATATGCAGATCATTTTATTTATAAACAAAATTGTTGTATTTAAATATATATATATATATATATATATATATTGTAGATAAAATATAAATAGGAAACAATGAAATAGATCACTTCATTGTACTGGTAGAGAATCAGTTCCCGTTATCGTTAAACGTCTCGTCACTGAGAAGTTTCAGTAAGGTTACAGAAACCGTAAATATCTAACCTCAGCAGAAACGTTTCAAAAGTAACATTTACATGTAAAATCATCCTTTTTGATCTTACATATGAGAAAAAAAAGGAAATTGTAATGTATGTAGCTTAAAACTTTGACTTACTTTATTGTAAATGAAAAACAAAATTTTCATTTGAAATAATAAAAACGGGGATTTTAATTTAAAATGAAATGTTATCTCTCTAAACTTCGTGGAGTGAAATTTCAGTCTTAAATAATGAAAATTGAGCTACTCTTGGAAAGAGTGAATTTTCACAACACTGTTTGGAGTGAAATTTCACTCTACATTAAAGTGAGTAGAAGAATTTACATTTCAAACAGAGTGAAATGTCACTCTTAAAAAGTGAAATTTCACTCCTCTACAAGAGTAGCTCAATTATCACTCTTTGTGGAGTGAAATTTCACTCCAAGAAATTTAGAGAGATATTTGAAACGTTTTCGAGGTAGGACGTTTATGGTGTCTGCAATGTTACTGAAACGCCCCTGTTACATGAAACCTTTATCGGCATAGTGTAAATCTTATGAACATTTTATATTATTCGTGAATATTTTAATTTTTATGTTGAACCGTAGTTATATAATAAGATAGGATAAAGTTGACTTGGCCATTTTTGGTTCCATTAACTATTTATTGCTCCCAACGTTTCGACATCAATTCGATGTCCTCATCAGGGGTAACCTTAAAATATTAAATTAACAT
>JAPYZR010004315.1:0-17560 GCA_030522945.1 Trichopria nigra | reverse complement strand
TCAATATACATATAAAAACATTTAAAAAGTATTTTATTTTTATATAAAATCTGTTCTTTTTGTATGTAATAAGTAGGGAAAAAGAAAAACCCTTACAATGCATTCCAAAATAATTCAAATATACTTATAAAAATAATTCTTCTGGACCAAGTTTTTGTCGTACTAGTTTGTTATTATTGTGCTATCGCCTTTTGTTTGTGAATTTCAATGCCAATTTCCATTGTATCTTACATTTTTATTATTGTTCGTGAGCAGATAAATTTTGTTCTATAAAAATAGCCTTGGCTTAATTATCCTGGCGTCATTAATAAAACTATTATTTCAGGTTTTATTATAATTTTCAAAAAAATTTCGAACATTTTTACATTTTCCTGATTATTTATATAAAAATATAAAAATTTTTATATTTTGAGCCTTTTTGTATGGTCATGTCAAGACCCAGATGATATAAGCATGTTTACTATTATTTCACAAACGAAAAGGAAAATTGAATACACGGTAAAAATCTGTTCGTTTTACAATTTTTCATTGACTGTTAATTGATCGTTAATTTTGATGTCTTTTTATATATGATTGGTTTTTTCTTCGAGTTTATAGACAAAATAAATTTCTACTTCTTCTTTCCTCTTTGTATTATTTCCTTCAGTTATTGTCAACATATTTGTGTTTTCATGAAAAAAAAACTGTACTACGTGCTCATTCTCTGTCTTGCTTAACCGTAATGGTCACACTTCGTGAAAAAAACCTAATGGTCACATGGGATCTATTGGATCCCAAGCCGAAATTTACCTGCCATTCAATTTCTATTCGATATATTGACTTGAAATTTTAGCTAGGGTTAGTTTAAGGTTAGTTTATGAAAATCCTTTTATTTCAATACATAGTTTATGTTTATTTAATTTTTGTTATACTGCAATACGTCGGAGAAAAATATTTTCGCAAAACTGAACTTTTTTCACAAAACATTTTTCATTAAAAATTGTATTTTTTAGTTAAGGGAAAAAATCCGAAGGGATTCTACTCTCAAAATTCAAAAAGTATATTTATATCAAATTCGTAAAAGTTAGTATGTACATTCGAACATGTAAACGAAGTACAAAGTGACTACACATTTTTTTTATGCAAAAAATTCATTTACTTCACAATAAAATATGTTGTGACAAATATACAAAGAAAGGCACGTTTAAACGTAGACCTGGGACCCTGGGACCCCCGGTGACCATTACGGGTTATTAAGGTAGTTTTCTTCTGGAACATATAGATCTTTTTCTGCTGTTCTTTCAAGGCGGTTTCGAAAAATCTACTCCCAAAACTTTATTTCAAACTTTCTGAAAATGTATATACGAAAACGAAAAACAAAAACAATTTCACATCAATTTTTGTAAATCGAACTGATGAAATATTGTTGCATTATTGATATTCATTATTATTAAAATTATTCTTCTTTGTTATCGTTATTTCATTGGAAAGTAAATGAAAAAATTATCGCGTCACTGACCATGCTAGTGAATTTTCCCTGTACAGTTAGTGGAAATATAGAGACAAATTTTCATTATTAGGAGCCTAATTACGATTTACTTTATTTATTTAAATCTCGCTAATGAATAATGAACTTGTAATAAAAAGTCCTTTGACCCCTTCTATACTAAAGTATTGTTAATTACGTTTAAATAAACGATGAGCCATTTTTGAGTGCATAATGAACTAATTAAACCCTATACAAATGCGGAGCATTCCCTTAATTAAAATCAGTAACTTTATAAATTTCCAGCCAAGTTAATGCTTTCTACCCTTCGCGCTCACTCCTACATATAAGGCAAGAAATCGTAAATCATTTCGCGTTTCAATTCCATTCGCCCGATAATCCTGAAGTCCTTATATTTTTTCTGTTCATCGGCTAAATAATTGTTTTTGCCGTCTTTTTAAAAATCGACCGTTTTTCTGAAGTTCCTCAAGTGATCGTATATATATAAGTACGAAGTGGATGTCGCGGCGAGCAAAAAATCATTGCACGCTATTATAGGCGCTGGGAGCCCCGTGCTTTACCAGCGTGTAAAAGGAAGCAACAAGCTGCGAGCAAGTCGTTTCCTCGTTAACTTTAATCCTCAGTTAATTTAACTTAACGTCGCTATAATGCCATGATATAGTGCCGTGAAGATGCGCAGCTACCAGCCACTACTTATCTAAATCGGTTGTACACATTCCTCGATCTTTCACCTACTTAGGGGATGGCCCCATCGCGGGACGATGTTCGACAAAAATGCATTGAATGTCGTCTTTGATGTCGAATACATTATAATATAAAAACGTTTCTTTCCAGAAGGTCAAAAATGATCTGCTTTTTACGTTTTCTTCTTTCTGTTGCAACATTTCGTACTCCATACAACATGTATATTTCGCTTAGAAATTTAGTCATCCATAAATTTTCCATATGAAAGTCATTAAAAACATACCTGGTATATAGGGGACGTCGTAAAAACGTCTTTCTCGCTGTGCGTATAATTAATTAAGAATAGTTAGGGAAACAACGATATCGCGAATTCTCGGGCCCGAAATTGGATTTGGCTGCAGCGAGGCGCAAAAGGTTACGACGGTCGTTAGGTACGAAAGGCCGCAGTGCAGCTCTTGCTCATCATTATCCGACACCTAGCCGCCCTAAACAGCTTCTAACAAGCGCAGTGCTGAGTGCTCCCTTCGCCTGATGCTCGTATTCGCGTTGGTTTAGGTGCTTGCATTTAAAACACGAATAACATTCGCGCTCATATATATACATATATATGTATGTCCGTGTTACGCGTTTATACGCTCCCTGACAAAGAATATTTTTTTAAGGTCGTCGCGAGACGCGATATGTTTCATAATTCTGTAAACGGCTTCTTTAAAAATGGCGTTTGTACTATTTATATACACGTATGCGTGAAAATGACTTTCGTAACGATAAAAAATATACCGTGAACATTTTCACTAATGGTGCTTTACTTACTGTGCAAGAAAAAAAAACGAACGTTTGATCCCTAGGGAGAAAAATTTCTTAACTTACCATTGAATTCACTTTTCAACTATTGTTTAACTTACGATTTACATTTTGGTAATTGTTTATTCTTTTAAATTGAAATTTTAAGTTATATTTTATTAATTTCTTCATTTAACTTTCAAGTCCACCAACTTTTCAATTAACTTTAAAACTGATCCTTTAGTTCATTTTCTGCTTCACTTTCAATCTACTTGTTCATTATCTTTTAATATATTTTTCTGCTAATCGTTTTATTTAACTTTTTACTTACATCTTAAGTCACTTAAGTGAATTTTTAATGTACATTAAAATTGTAGTATATTTTTCAAATTACAATCTGTATTAAAAAATAACCTCATTAAAGACTTCATTACTTACAATTGCAATAGATTTAATTCGGTTTTTCGAATCTGATGTCAGATTTTCAAAATTCAAAATGGCAACCCTAAAATCTCCGATTGTATATTTCTTTCGCGGATCCGACATTTTGAATTTCGTAAATCTGATATCGGATTCACAATCAGCGACCCAGAACAGAGTTTATTTATACAACCTAAACAATAAACAATTACGTCTTCTTAGCGATTGTTATGTGTTCTTGTACCACTAAAGTAACACGAAGTAGTAAAAAAGGACTAGAATTGAACCATAATTGAAATTTAAAGAAATTGAAGGGATAACTTGGGTCATTACCACCATGGTTCTAAGGGTTAAATAAATATTCGAATGTCGCTTTTATAAATTTTTCAACGCCATTTTCGTGACATTTTTTCATCTTTTAACTTAGTTTTAGTTAAAATTGTTGGCTCCCCTTTAAGTCATGAAAGTGACATTTATTTTTTTAAATGCTACGACAAATTGTGGCCAGGTAACATGATATCCTGCCAGGAATGGGTTCGAACTAGGCGTTGGGTGGGGGTGAAATATCATTTCTAGAATTAAAGAAACAGATAAAAATTGGCATTTAACTATTTATTGTAAACAATACAAGAATTTCGACGAAAGCATATAAAAATATATTTTCTCCCTACAATAATTTGAAATCACTCATATAATAGTCAAGGAAAAAAAGATCTGAAAAATTGTAATAAAAACTGCATAAAATCCCAGGTCGTTCTGGGAAAGGGAAAATACATTAAGTAATAAATAAATAATTACAATGAATGCAAATGGCATTCTCTCGCACTTTACAATTTTGTCACTAACGCTCTTTTCTCGTTCGCGTATTTACAGAAATACAAATTTACTGTTCCGACTCCATTTAAGAGTTGCCATATCCCACGAGCTTACTCCCCAGTCGAGGATTCCGCGTGTGAAACGGAGGCAAGTTCGCCACATAAAGGCAAACGGGGCGACAGGCCCGAGAGCATTCATCTTCGCGAAAAACGCGTCGTTAATTGCCGATCGGGGTAATGATTATGCCGGTGTGTCTCACGACGGTCAGAGTCGTGGATCATTAAGACGAAATAAAGGCGAAACGCCTTCGACCAAAAGAATGAAAGCGAGAGAAGGAGAAACGGCGACAGACATTGAAACAACGTGTAACGAGGGAGCGAGAGATAAATAAAGGGCGAGAAAGAGCGTATATATGAGGCAGCAATTTCGAACTGCCCTAACGAAGAGGGATTCCCCGGATTCCAGGAACCTAGGAGTTACCGCATGTCGGTGAATTACCAAGTCTCGTGTGCGCCGAGTTTTCGCACGATTGTCTTTAACCTGGTGCATGTTTTTTAGGCCGGCTCACACGAGCCTAAGTTACCGTTATAGAATCGAGCACCTAAAGTGCCTTGCTAACATCTGGATTGATTGTCTGGAATTCTGCTGGCTGCGATCATTTAAATAAATTTTCAACGATTCTCGATGTATTTCCGTTTTTCGTTATTATTTTTTAATGTCTTGTTTCAATAATGATCCGTTGTTAGAATGTTTGACAATACGTTGCTATCTATGATGAAGTTCAATCCAAACGACGCCATTTCGAACATTTTTGGCCTGTATCAGAAATTAATAAAATACTCAATGGTGTACAAATTGAGAAATTACTTAATTGTGGTGCGACAGTTCTCAATTTCATTCGGAATGGAGTGACATTTTACTCTAGAAAGAGTATGGTTGGTTTTTATCATTCGTTTCATTACTTTGTAAGTTTTTAGATTGCAAGCTCTACAAAGGGTAAATTGAGCCATTCCTTTGAAAGAGTGAATTTTTACCCTCTAAGAGTAGCTCTTTTTTCAGTAGATTTTTTCAATTGATTTAATTATTTTAATCGAAGACAGATTTACATGACTCAATCGATTCAATATGAATATATAAAAATGTTCACAGCGAACTTTATGTCAATGAATACATTCGATCCTCATGATTCATGATTTTCTGTACCCTTATGATTGTAGATGCGAATTGAATGCGGTGAAATGAAATCAATCCTTTCGTTTGATTCGAAATTATAAAATCATAAAATAATGAATGTTCTTTTTTAGTTAGTAATAGAAAAATGAATAAGGCACTTAATTACTCGTTTTTTAATTTTCCGTAAGTTATAAAACTCATGATGGCCATGTTCTATATCAATAACAAGTTGATAATTAAGTTTTCCCATATATTATCCTTACTTTTGCATACTATAGTTTTCCATAAAAGCAAAGTTTCGCGACGAGGTTTATGAAAAAATATTAATTTTTAACGTATGTGTTTTAGCTCAAATTTAGGCTTTGATATAATATTCGTGTAATATTCGGTAAAATTAAAGTAATGAATATGATCCCAAGAGTAATTTACAACTAGTTAAACGAGCTTTATACTAAATTGATCGATAGAGCATGCAGGTTGCTACCCTACGAATTAGGAATTTGATATTATATATAGTTTCAAAATTAATAATGAAGAATCTAGCTACAGAAATTATTGACTCTTCCTAGAATGAGGAGCATTTATTCACTTTGAAAATGACTATGTAATTGAGTTCATTAAGTAATTTAGAAAATATTTCAAATCATCGTTAGAATGAGTTAGTATAAATCTTTTTAATGTTATTTAAATGTCCTTGACGAGTTTTTATTAGAACTCTCATTTTTTCCACTACCAATAATTGATTTTAATCAATTTCAACTTATAACCTATAACTGATGTAAAAAAAGACACGATTAAAAAATGTATATTATTCTTTGAGCTCTTTCGAATATCATGACAACACGTAAACATTAATAGAAGTAATAGAGTATCAATTGCCACAAATTATATAATAACTATATGATTATAAATTTTCAGTGATGTTTTAACCGTTTCTCAATAAATGTTTTGTTATCTCAGGTGTTTTCAGATACTTCAACGTCTGATTTACATTGCAGCAGCTTTTCATCAACTTTCAAAACTTTGCATTACTCAAGCCTTTGAGTAATGAGTAATTGATCATTTATACTAAATTACAAGACCAATTCCAGGGTATTGCATTCAATATTTGTAAACCCCCATATCCTACATATTTTGTAGTTAAAAATTACGAAAAATGATTATTTAAAAATTCGTCAGGCATATTGGATACTAAGTTTCGTAAAAATCTATCGATGTTCAAAAAAATGTTTCCCCCACATTGGATCCTCCATTTTGAATTTAAAAAATCTGAAGAAAAATTACTCCAAAACTGAAATACTTACATTCTATTAATTAATAGAATGAGAGGTTAATGAGAGGTATGCAAAAAATATCAAAATTCTGTATCTAAATCTAATTTCGATTTTCACTTGTCATGTATAATTGTTCTTCTTCATATTAATTTTTTAGTGTTTTTCCTATTTAGTACTTAAAATGTTATTTTCTAGTATATTATCGAAACCCGCGACGGACCAATTATTATTGGTGCGGGAAATTGCATTTTGCGCACTGGCAATGGAAAATACGATACTGTGATTGTGAAATATTTCATAATTACAATTATTAGGACTTCAGTGATATTTTTAAATTTCTAATGTATACTTTCGTATCCAGAAATAGTATAACCATTAATGCTTGTTACAATTTACGACAATTTAAATTTGTAGAGAATGGTATTTGGTGTATTAGTTAGTATCTATTAAAAACTTTAGTTAACAAAATGATTGGATTTTTATTTCGCCGAACACTTGATAAAGTATTACATTTTGCACAAAAAAATGCAGCGTGTAAAAAAGTGTAAAACAATTTTCAATAAAAATGTCCCGGTTGAAAAGCCGGCCGACTGAACGACAATTATTATTATATTTTGAAATGTTCCGTCCCTGCATTCGTTGAAAGTTTTCGGCTTTGAATTTTCGTCGAGTGGGGAAAGACACATTCCGCACTATTCTGAAAAATCATTCATCCTGCATGTAGCGATTTACGATGTGAATTGTTGATACATTTTATCACTTGGTATATTTATCAAAACATATCGAAAATATAACAAGAAACGAAGGAAAGACGAAAAGGAGACAAATGCAGAAAAATTGCATTTTCCGCACTTGTTACAATGGTAACTCGTCATATCGATTGAAGATACGATCGTTAAAAAGTCAAAATTATTGTCATTATTAATGTCAAGTTCTCAGAATTGGACTGGAAAACGATTGCTTTATAAACGTCATCCCCGAGCACCTGGACCGCGATTCAGTTCCGCTCTTGAGCGGAATATGCCGCGAGACTATGGAAATCCTCTATCCTTGCTACTGGCTCCTCCCTCTCTTTACCACCTTCTTGTTGTGTTTGCCTTTCATAATTGCGTGCCTAATTAGATGTCAGATAATGAAAACAACATAATTAATTATCCCCGGAGAGAAAGGGATAGATGAAGGGAAGTTCACGGGATGGGAGATCTGGGTATAGGCGGCAGCTCCTAGTCCCCGGAGAGCAAAATACGTGCGCGTGATGTTGAAGGGATGGAAATTGAAAGGGCGCCTTTAAAGTCTAGCGTCTAAGTTCTCGCATATAGTGCGTCGGAAGGATGACATTTCGCCAAATATTAGTTGCGAATCCAAGCCGATCGACCGTGCGGCGGAGCTTTTACGATGATTTTCGTTTGCATGTTTTTACATAAATCATCGTTATAGGTAACGATCGTCGAATTATGCAGGGATTGCGCATTTAACGACCTTTAACGTTAACGTCAAGTTTGATGATACGGAAATTTGCTGCGGGGTGAATGTGTTTCCTTCAAAGAAGGTACTTCGCTGCAAAGTTAATTACGGACTCGTCTTTTGAAATGTGGAGGCCATCTATTCTGACGTATAGCACATATATATAAACTTACGTGTGCGTATATAATACACGAGTATTATAACGTGTGTATTTAACCGAGAAATTTAATTCACGTCGAAAAATGACTTTCGTATGCGTTTCTAAAATTTCGCATTACGTAAACGCGAAAAACATGACGTACCGCATTTTTCTAATTAAATGCGCGGCTTACAAGGCTCAGCCTGCGGTTTAATTAATCTTCTTTCATTAATTAATTCTTGCGCGTATTTCTTTATCGTCGTTGTTTTGTAAGTTTGCGACAGGAGTATTGAAATTCCAGCAGGGATCGCCGAGAATAAAACGCAACTAATTGAGGAAAAATGCGAAATACCCCTCCTGTACTCTTCGCGTTCGGATGTATTTCTAATTACAAGCGCAGTAGCCGTTCCCCGCGCTCGGAAAGCACATGGGTGTATATACGATATTACGTTGTATATACGATAATTATTTTACATCCACGGCATTACGTAACCGCCGGACGGCCCCGACTGCGTTTGACGGCTAATCAGATCGGATCATCTGCTCCAAGCACCTCGAACGAACTGATTGTTTTTACTTATATTAGCTGGAAGCTTCGAAGACACGATGATGGGGAATTGATAGATTTTTTTGTTGCACAATGTGACGTTTTTAATCAGAAATGTAATGAAAATTCATTAGAACGTGAACTTTCCGTATATGACATATAGATGGGGAGGTCACGATTGTTTGTCCAGATATGGTCCAGATAACGTCATAAAATCGATATATTTTTGCGATTGCATTTTTAGACATGACTTACATTTGATTACGCAATTGGTTATCCGTTAACTAAATAATCATCATGACGTAAATTTAATATTGATTTTGTCAATTCAAAGTAGGGTGTTATCGAAGACGAAGGTCAATTCAAAGGAGTTATAATGTAATTCATTATTATCTGATTGAGTGCTTTCGTTCATCAATGGATTCATCACTTCATTCGTTCTTTTGTTCATCCTGTAATCGTCATTTCTTATGTCATTTATTCTATTCTACGTTCAGGATTTAATTCAGTAATGCATTTATTTAAATGTAAATCATTTTTCATTTCTTTCTTTCTTTATTCAGTCATTTATCCATTTGTTCCATTATTCATCGTTCGTTTATTTGTTCAATTATTCCTCGATTCATCCATGTGTTCACTGATTCAGTGATACGATTATTTATTTATTCATTCATTCATTGACTCCTTCCTTGTTTCTTATATGCTATTCATTGAAAACGTTTCATGGCATCATACTATTCATTGGAAACGCTTCCATCCCTGTAACTGCACATTGCTTATCTCACGTGTCCAATTTTCTGACTTCAATCTCATAAATTATTCAAATTCTTTAATTTTTCCTGGTTTTCCCTAGTCAAAATGGTCCTGGTCAAGCAATAAATTCTTCGAACGATATCTATATATTATTTACATATAGATTTTCGAGATAGTAAAGGGACTGTTTACAATCGTAAATTATTTATAAACATTTTTTTGCAAAAAATATTTTTATTTACAATTTAGTAATAATAAAGAGGAAGGCAGAACAATATTATCATGAATTGAAAAATCGAACATTTTTACTTTACAATCATCATCATTCATATGCAAAATTCACCAAAAACCCCTAAACAATTTTTGTGGTCGTGTATAAATCCGTTGATGTACATATAGTAAGTCGAGTCAAGTTCACAAAAATTTGAATTATTATTGACTTTTACGGGAAAATGAAAATGCTTCGTAAACTTCGTGTATGGTAAAAAAAAGTTATGGTTCAAATCTCTTTGACGCAAGACAGTTAAAAAATGGAAAAAGCCCAACAATTTATGAATTGTGAGTTTTACACGGATTTTACATTTGACTTTTAGGTTTCGCGTAGCGGAGAATTAAAACAACAGGAACCAACAGTCCAATAACGAAAAATCGCATAAATTACACGGGGATCTCCGACGCTTTTGTATATAGTCGTCCGCGAAGAGAAATGCAAATTCATCAAAAACTTTGAAGTAAGCAAGTAACTTGCCGGGCAAAAGAGCGTCGTTAATACATCAGCGGGTTGTTTATTTGACGATAAAAGCGAAAGCTGTATTATTTTTATATCATGATATACTCTGACCGGTAAATGATGGGCTACTCTGTTGGGAAAATAATAACGTAGTTATTGTTGAAAGAAAATAAAATACAGCTACCGTAATACGGCGATCCGTCTGCCCGAAGTTCCGCGCGGCGCGCCATGTTGCGTATATATGTATACACTATATATATATATATATATATATATATACGGCGAGCAAGTCCCATTAAGGGAATTGCGAATAAAGGCTCATATATGAACAGATACGGCCGAAATACAAATGACCCGACGACATAAATGTTTCCTTCGACCGTGACTGGAATCGACGCGATGGAAAAATAGGTTCCCGCAATTCGACGTCCCCTTTTTGAGCAACGTATGGATATATATGCGCGCGTATACGTATATATATATATATATGGCCTGAAACAAGTTAAACGCTACATCGACCCCGCGTCGCTCCGGGCCGGGAATCTACGTGGTATCCAATTCCTTTTTCCTTATGAAAGCGTCCCCGATAGAGGAAACGTGGCGGCCGTGCCTTGCGCGAGCACTTTCATTTTCCTTGGATTCGCGTGAAAAAGAGGGAGAGATGGCAGTCGCGGGAAGATTGGATGGTGGTAGGGGGTGTAACACCCAGAAGGCAATTATTATTTTGAGTGGTTGGCGACGGAACGCTCATGATATTTTATTTAAGACACAATCGCCTAATAGCTCTCGCTTCATGGGTAGACGACTAGCGTGAGTGGTAGAACGAGAAGGGACACAAAGGACAGCGTTAAAGGGGATGAAGAGCGAGGGAGAGAAAGCGAGAGAGCACTACTATATGATGGAATGAAAAATAATAAAGCCTAGCAAAAGAAAGGCATGATAAGAAGAGATAAGAAAAGCGAGGTGAGATGAGCGAAATCGACGAAACGTCACATCTGTGAAATGCCAGTAAATAACATCAAAATTATAACGTTAATCATAGGGGATGGTACGATTTGTTAAATGAGATAATGGACTTGTAATTGATCCCAGTAAGTATTGCTAGTAGGCAATAGAAATTTACGTGCAAAGATTGACCTGTCAATGATTAATATTATAGTTAAAGATAAATAACATTCCCACATAGTTGATGAGGCCCGAGATTTAGAGGTCTTACTATACAGATAGTAATTGAGACAACTATACCCATTCAGAAGGGTTCTTAAGGTTGACACAAAGCTGAGATTAGGCGAGTCGCAAGTTATTCAGCCTCAATCTCAGTATACGGCCCGTGTATCGGTAACAATGAATGGATTAGTGTATTGGAACAGAATGCTTGTTTACGATTTTCTTATAAGAAAGTTCGACGACATCAATTCGTCCTTTCAAAAATCAGGTTGGTTGAAAATGCGAGAGAGAATGGAGAGATTCGAATCTTGACCTTGCTCTGTAAATTGCTGGCTCATAAGACTCCGGAATACCTAATTAATAAATATGTTGGGTCGTGTTTCACTACTACACGGGAATGCTGTTTCTTGTACACTTTGTTGTCCGAGAACTTCCACAAAAAGCTTTAACGGTGCCGTCTCTGTTTTTGCTTCGAAAATTTATATAATAATACTCTATAGCTTACTATAAGGAAATGTAAATCGCTCCCTAACAAATTTTTTTTCTTAATTAAAGATTACTATGCGAATCGCGGCTAACCTTTAACTCTGCGCAACTTTGAACCTTATTTTCTATATATATAATTCGATTTTTTTAGATTATCAGCTATAACTATTACCTAGCATAAGGTCCATAATAATATACTTACTGTTATACCTTCATTTAAAGATATTTAACAAAGATCGATCCAAGGCCCGGTCAAGACCTAACATATACATATATATAAAAAAAGAAGAATTGTTTTCATTGCGTTTTTCTGAAATCGTTGACGTACTCTATCGATGTTAAGAAATATTTTACTTGCCAAGGTATAACGATTTTTGATTGTATTTAAAAGAATATAATCTAAAGCAATCGTGTTAAGTAATAATATATTATTTAAAATTAGATAATTTGGTTTATATTCTTGATCTATTGATGAAATTATTTATTTATAAAAAAAAAAAAAAAAAAAAAAAAAAAAAAAAAAAAAAAAAAAAAAAAAAAAAAAAAAAAAAAAAAAAAAAAAAAAAAAAAAAAAAAAAAAAAATTCAATAACTTGATTAATTGTAATTTTCAGTTATGATTTTAGAATGTTAAGAAGACAAAAGCGATTATATTCAGAAGATAAATGATGGACATTTAAACTCGAGTAACTCGAAGGGAAATTTTTTGTTTTGACTGGATCGTGGATCAATCTTTTTCAAAATATCTTCAATAGAAGGTAATGGGTATAGTTTTTTTTAACTTATGCTATTAGTAACTAAGGAATAGCTAAGAATAAGCTAAGGAAAAAATGTATTTTCCCATTAAAAAAGAAAATGTTACATGTCGTGGTTCTGAAACGACATGGATAAAAACCTGAAATGATTCTGGGTTACATTGGGCAGGTGTGGGGTCGATTTTGGGGGAGGAAAGAAAAAATTTTTTTTTTCTAAGGACTACCATAGACGTCTCAAAGTACGTACTGCAAAGTGTGGTCACGTTTTTAAAAAATTTTACGTCATCCCGCATTTTCTTTTTCCACACTTTTCGTTTTCATTTTTTTTTTGTCTTTACCAATGAATAGTGTCATGCGAAAGAGATTGTAATGTGTTTAAGATGTATTTAATTATTTATCTATTCAAATATTTGAATTTCATCCAGAAAATTTCGCTGTCAAATTTCTTTTGTTTTATTTACTAATATCCATGTTAATTTTTCCTAATACAAGAAATAATATTTGTGATTGCTGAATAATAGAAATCACTAGTCATGTGACATTTTTCAATTACGTAAATCTATTTTATTCACAATTACGAAAATAAAGCTTATCTTTACCATTTTCATTTCCTGAAAAGTAAAATTTCACTCCAGAAAATTGGACCATTATTCAAAAGAGTAAATTTTCAATCTTAAAAAGTGAAATTTCACTCCGAGATATTTGTAGTATTGAGGATTACATTGATGTAAGTTGATGTTAAATCGCTATTATAAAAACTTTCGTATAATATTTGTAACTATTATCTCGATCAATAATGTTCAAATCCCTATTCTTTTTTAAGAGAAATAGAATTGGAATTTCTGATTAATTCGATCCATTTTTAAGCGTAGCAGAGATACAGATACGTGGAATAAGAAATCAGATATCTATTACGCGTGTACATTATGTACGAGTTTCGTATAACGGATGTTCAATAGCTATACTGGGAAAATGTATCGGTGGATTGGGATTTACTTCAATATTTTACTGTTAAATAAAACAAGAAGGAAAAAGGAATGGAGTGGAATTCAAGGCTTTTGGAAATAGATTCTACTGAGTGAAGAAACATAGGCGTGCAAAAAGTTAAATGAGAGAATGAGTGAGAGAAGGAAAGAGAGCGAGTGATGGAGAAGGAAATAGAGGGGGATAATAAGAAATGGAGAGGGTGACGGAAGGTGAAAACAATGAGAGGGAAAAGACAGAGAGGAAAAGAGAGAGAGAGAGAGAGAGAGAGAGAGACGAGGAAACATAAGAGATGAAGTTGAGGGGTGTGTGGAATTGCCGGATGGGATGGGGGTGCCTTTACATTAGTAAATTACCCACGCGAACGGATACGTACCTGAAGCAACCTCTTCCGGCAAGAGCTCTAGTACGTGCATCGCTTTTCTTTCGAATTTCTCTCATATTACGGTCGTCATTGAAATATATCTGACTTGAGAAGAAACACTTTTAGTTGTTCGAGCAAGGGCGAGAGTGGGTTAATTTGTCTACGGTTGCTATATATACATTTTGTGCTAGGCATCCTCATTTAATTTTAATCAGCTTGTAACTACTCGCATTATGAAATTTCGAGATCTGGACTGTATTTATGTTATATTATGCACCTAGTGGGAGAAAGGGCACTTTTCGCAACGAGTCAGATGACTCGTACTAAATGAATACCTGGAAACTTCGATCGTTAGATCCTAACCTAAAAAGTAAAAATATATCCCTAGCTTGTTGTTCTCCAAAATACTTCGTTATTTCGATTTCAAGAATGGTGTCTTTTATGAGGTAACGAAACAATTCAATTGTTATCCGATTTGTTAGATATTGTTTCTGAAACTCTTCATTTCTAAGTAGCAAGGTCGAAATGATAATAAAAAAACGTCTGAATATTAATTTCCATTTGTTTGGGTAGAAATTGATATTTTCGACAGGATCAGCTTAAATTCTGGATTTTTCTCTATTGCAAAATACAAATTTTCATGACCAATTGAAAACCAAATTTGTAAAGATTCAAACAAAACTAAATTTTAGGCAAATTAAAAAAAATCAACTTTTACACCCCCCGAGAATATAATTCTTCTAAAACACAACTTTCATGAAATCAATAAGAAAACGTTTTTTGCACGAGTGAATGAGGGTAGCAATTGAAATACCGTCCAGGAAAAGCGGCATACAAGAATAAAAATTTGGTAAATTTGAAAGATTTCTCGTGCCAAATCGTTTCATTAAATTTTCCCTCGGGGGTCCCTCCCCCCCCCCAATATTTTCAAAAACCCCACCCCCCCCCCTTCCTTTCCCTAACCCAAAAACCCCCCCCCCCCCCCCCCCCCCTCCAAATCCATGCACCGACTTTTTCGTCCCGCTCAATCGCGATATCCCGATATCCGGTATGCAAAGCGCAGAAATGCTGGAATGTCTGTCCTGTTTATTTTATTGTCTGTCGAGCGCCCGGACTTACCCCGAACTCACCATATATATATATATATATATATATATATATATATATACTCACACGAAAATCCCGCTCCGTAACTTGGCCGCGATATAACGCATTTCCCGTGTCCCGATGGAGGCTGCGTACTCTACTTAGGGGGTGCGGGGTGACGGGAACAGTGGCGAGGACCGCGGTTCTTGGTTAGCAATTAGGGGGTGACACGGGGGCCCACTTACCGGATCCCGAAGGGGTTCTCAGCCGACAGCGCCTCAACCGCGACCTCGGGGCTCGTCGATTAAGGTGTCTCAGGCACAAATCCTTAAATATTTACGACTCTAACTGCAAGTGTATTTATTTTCATGTCGATTCTACGGTCTTGTGATTTATAAAAATTGATTTTTTAAATATTCAAATGTTTTCAAATAAATGAGGTTTTCACTGTCCATTAACCCTTATAATTTATATAAAGTTATATAATTGTTTATTATTTAGGTTGTATACATAAATAAATATGTCACATTTACGAAATTCAAAATGGCGGATTCACTATGGCGACTCAGTCATACGTGAATCTGAACGGTTATACTCTTTATCTCAAAACAGTACGTATACAACAGCTTTAAAATAGCAATACAAATGAAGAGTTATTATTCAAATGCAGTAAGAAAGTGCATAATGTGTTCTTTCTACATGAACCACGAAAAAATGTAAACAGTTTCAATTACAAAAAAAAAAAATTTAATTTTTGTTTTGCATGAATTCAAGTATCCTTCATCAGGAAGGATATTTATCAAAAATGAGACCCTGTTAAGCATTTCATTAGCGTTAATAATATAGAATTTGTCAGCCTCGTTTCAAAGTCCACATCATCCCCTTCATCGATTACCGCGGTAAGTGGATAACACGGGCCTTTAATCCGAAAACAGGGAGGAAGAACATGATGCAGGTATAGGCAAATCGTCTAAATGCGAAACCTTAATAAGGATTCCTAAGAAACCACCGAATACACTGGAATCGTTAATTAATCGCAACACGAATCGATCGCGGCACACGATTCCGAAGGGGGGAAAAAATTGAGTCGTTCCTTGTCGCGGTGGTATATCGGGAAGGGACGTGGCTGAGTGTGCGCCACATTTCGCTCGATCATACCGGCCGATGAAGCCATTCGTTACGCAACTTGAGCTTCACGCGCATCGCGCCATAATTATGTGTCGTTGTTAATTATTTTGCAACTTAACCGGGATCCCCTTCCCTATATATATATATATATACGCAACCCTCGGTGCGTTATTCCCTGTCATTATCAGTCGTACGATTTTGCGTAAGTAGCTTGTACGAGCGAGCCGTAATTGGTCCGCGCGCCTTTGTGCCCTGAAAGAGCATCCTTTAATTACAGTTATGAGTCGTCGCGAAAGAATTCCCCGAAATTCTTCGAAATTTACGTCTGAGCGGATAATTATCAACGACGACTCGGATCAGCAGGAAGTTTCGTTTTATCGTTTTAACAGAATGCGTATTCAGAGTTATCGAGCGTCATAAAGGTAACAACAAGTAATTGTGGGTAATTTGCATATTTTCGAAATAACGATTTACTTTTGCGCATCGGCAATGATCGTAAAAAAATTCGTTTTAAAAATGTGTAATTCATTTTTATGCGAGTAATTTTTCCGTTCATTATTTTTGACGATATGCTATACCAGTTGTTCCTTCATCTTTGAAAATAATAGTATTCATTTTTATGATCATAGCAGAAACTGTTCACGTGAATACTTTTCAAATGATTAACCGAAGGGTCTAATTTCGTACATCAGGAGGAATTTTCTGATACTCGAAATTAAAGATAAAGAATCCTCATTCTTCTTGATCTCATGATGATCTTGCGATATTCTTTAGAACAATCATATTTCATCAATATCTCTAAAGATGACACACATGGATGCTTTAAGTTATAAGACTTAAGTTTAGTGGAAATGTTCTTCAACCTAAAGCAAACCTACGATAATGAATCGCTTAGTTCAGACTTTATAGTCGACTATGGTTGTCTGGGATAAGCGATGGTACTCGGGCGTGTCTGATCTTTCATCAACGTGTATAGTAATTTCGTTTGACGATGAGGTGCAAGGTGAAATATTCATGTGTATTAAGTAATGGTATGTCGGTGCCAATATACAAATACAAATAGAATAATAAATATTAAATATTAAATATCAAATACATATTTGTCGGGATACCCTATATTCTCCGTATGGATTCATTGTCAACTTTGAAAATCCATATTGCATGTGTTGCGTTATGCATAACGCATATATATATAGTGTAGATCGAATTCGCGGGATTTGCTCACGCCCGTATACGAAATGCGTAGTTAAGATATAAGCAGCGCCATCTACACATAGCGTGGCGAAGCCCAAAGCTTCCGGTACCAGGCAGTTCTCCGGCGT
>JAPYZR010004314.1:0-15490 GCA_030522945.1 Trichopria nigra | reverse complement strand
ATCCAAGAATTGTCTAATTTTCTTATCCATTTTATGTACAATCAACAACAATGTTGGACAATAAATGCCTAAAAAATGTCTGAATTTCTACCAGGGGTGCTTGACTTATTCAGTAGGGTAAGAACTACCTTAATTAACACTGAAAGGTTGCCTCCAAATATCTTATTGCTGATCAGCGGCCCGGATAGTCGCCAAGAGGGACAAGGGGGACGCTAATGAAACATTCCGCGTGTCTTTAATAACTGATATAGGCGCTTCTATCATTTTCGCAACGTAATTTTTTTTAAAATCTTTCCTAATTCTTTCGTTTATTACTCGCTTATTGCGCAACGATATATGCGAGCTCATAAAAATATAATTTCGAAGCGGCAAAAAAGTGCTTTTAACATGCGCGCGTCGCCCATAATGAAGATACGAACTCCAGTGACTCACGATCGTGAAGTTCGAGTCACGCGTTTGTACCCGTTCTGCCGTACCATTTCGTATTCTCTTCGCTAACGATATTCTGTGCATGGACCGTAGCAGTCGACACGTCGTGACTTTGACGAAGGACGCTCTCAGAGATCCGATAAGAGAGGAAACGTCTGTCGGACGCTTCTTGGTGGAGTGCTGTCAAATCGAACCACTCTAAGGGACGTTGGAAAATAAATTAAAATTTGTGGCTCAATTAAAAATTGTCTTAAGATAAGAGATATTTTTCGAAAATTTTATAGGCGCCAGGATTCGTGCAATTTCTACCTTCAAGACGTTGGTAACAACGTGCCTGAGACCCTGAGAGGGTACTCGAATAGAATCGAATGTAATATTTCGTTTCAGTGCAAAAAGTACGCTGTTCGGAATTTTAAACTGAGGATCTTGCATAAAAAGGGGTTTATTCGTGTACCAATTCTTTTTACTTTGAATTAAGTTACTAGCTTTAAAGGGATAATAAGAAAGTTAAAAATACAAATTTTATATTTAATTATATTCATTATTATTTTGATTGATAAAAATTGAAATAGTTAATGTAATTCAATGAGTTTGAAAATTGTCACTTTCTAATTTCAATATCAAAGGATTTTTGTTTACGTGGTGAGAAAGACAGATGGAAACACCTGGAGATTTTTTAAGTAAAGTAAAATTTTGTAAATCTTAATGATGTTTATTAACGGACTACTCAATTTTTGGGCCATATTGGGTTTGGGAAAAAATGACAATAGAAACACCATTAAGGTATGGATAATTTTGTTTTTTCTCTCTTTTTATTTTTCATTGTTATTTTTAATTAAATCTTTTTTTAATACTTATCAGTGGCAACAGTGTTACAAAATCTAGTCAATTTCCTTTATGTATGTGAACATACATTAATTTTAATATCATATGATTAATTAATAACAAATCATTTATTTATAACGCAGTTATTAAGATAAAGAAATCAGAGTTAAATTGGAGTATAGATCGCAGTTTTCAATTGATTTGCTTGAAAAAAAAAAAAAATATAATAATTCAATTATATAGAAATGTATAAATTAAAAATGTTTTATTTCCGGCTTTTATCGTTTTTAAATTTTGGTGTTATTTAAAAATATATTTAATTTTATTAGATCTGTCATGTTAAATCGTAAAGAAACGAAATAATTTTGTACCTGAATTATCCACTCGAGTTATATTAGGATACGCAATTTTTGTGACCTTTGATTATTTTTTTTAATGATAGTAGATTCATAGTGATTTTAAAATAAATCTATTAACGCCTTGTCAATGTATAATAGCAGTCGGGTCAATGGAAGGATTATTAAATTCGTGGTTACTATGAAATTTTGAAGGTTCGGAAATATAATCCGTTATACAACCTTTTCAGTAGTACAGGCGTATATTACGTACTAAAGTGGTTGGACTAAATACTATACTTAGTACCATTACGAATTAATTAACACAACTAAAGAAGCGGTCACGCGATTCTATAAATTTTTTACAGTGAAAAACGAATCAATCTTGTGAAAAGGGGAATTAGTCTGCTGCAAATACAAATCTCACTTTATCATGAGTAAATGCAAAAAATCGCATTCCTACAAAAGCATAATTAAAAAATCTTTATTAGAAGAGTGAAACGTTTAGTTTTGATAAAAGTTAAATAAATTTGACGAATTTTAAAAGCCACTGCTGATTATTACATTACCAACTTTAGTTTTTTAATATATGTATATGCCTGCGGTACTATAGTAAAATATTTATACCGACCAATAATTTTTTTATTGTATCGCATATACATTGCTTGCAGATCATTATTGTTTTAAGGTACAGTTGAAGTAGGATTCCTAATCGAATCATTGAAATATACGAGTTTCGCATTAACCGTGACACTTTTTATCAAGGATTATAAAATTTTAGATATTTAGATAAAACAATCTTTAGAAAACAGGAAATAAATAATAGCTATAAGTATAATAATATAATGTCTCATTCCATAGATAAAATTTTCGTTCAATAAAAAAAAAAGTCGCTTCAAGGAGGGAGTGAATTCTAGTTCGGGAGTTAATTTTTTCTTACACTATCCATTTCTCCTATCCCTTTAACATGGTAAATATCTGAACTGTCTAAGAATTGGCTAAGAAATGTTTTCATTTCTACCAGGGTGGATTCTATTAAAGAAGCTTAATTTGCTTCTCCCTTTGAGGAGTTAAGAAGTAATTAATCAATTTCTCTTATCATGAAATAATAGGTTATAATATTTTCAGCATCCAATGAAAAAGAAAAGAAAGGAAAAAATAATAAAGGAGAAATAAAAGAAAAAAGAAAAGAATAAAAACTTATGTATGCTGTTGAATCATTGCTATACAAAGATTCATATTTGGGCACAAAGTTATCTCCCGTATACAACTGTATCATAAAATTTAACAGTTTAATGAATAACGTAATTTTTTAAATTTGTTTTTTTTTAACGACATATGAATTGATCATTGATGAAATTTGAAATCTTATTACTAATATTTATGTTATTAAATTATTCACAATTTTTTTACGGTAAAAAACATTCTTGCAAGAGTAGCCCTCACAGAAAAAAATATGTGTTTACACCCACTTGGGTGTCATTTCGGACCCCGAACAATATTTATTGATGTACTTTTCCGTAAGTGAAAACACTAACAAATAAAAAAAATAAATACAATGTATTCGAAATTTAGCTTCAAAATATGCAGAGAGTAATAAATAACTGAAATGACTAATTCATTACTAAATATGCCAGCATTTTACATTATTCAACTTTGACGAGAGAATAAATGACTTAGAATATTCAAAATGTTTACATGCATCAAGAGATTATAATAACATTAATTTGAAGTATATTTTCTCAATTTTTAATCACAATCGCCGGAAAGAAAAATATGAAAAAAATTTATGATTTGATTGTAGATTAACTACGTTAATATTTTTATGCACTCCTCTGTAACAATTTGATAATACTACAATATATTGAATAAGTAATTTTAAATCATTGTACAAATTGTTCTATGAGAAATATAAATCGAATACATCGATATAGATACAGATCAATCAGAAATTCCCTTTTGGAAGAATGTGTTCTCTCATAAATCCATCAGGAAACATATTTGGAAAAAATATGAATATATGGAGAATAAATACATGATCCGTTTGAGTTCAAAGTAAATGTATATTGAAGTTTAAACCTACTGTGCGTGTCGTCGTTACGGGCGTACACATATATATATAGTTACACGTTACAACGGGGCAAGAGTCACTACAGCACTGCCGTTGCCGCCGTCGCCGTCGCCGGACTTCAACCTTAGACTTCAATTTATTTGTGTACCGTAAAAGGACCGTTATCCTCCTTTTTTTCTTGGCTTCTGGTTAGGGGCATGGGAAACGTGCAGTTTATGCAACATGATTTACGCTTCTTAGTGCAAACGATAAATTTTCCATAAGCATTACACGATGGCTTCCGCCAATGCGGAATTTAGATCAAATTCTGAAATGGAAGAGGCACCGTTCGAATTATTTGGAATTTATTCATTGGCATATTGAATTAAAACTGCACAGCAGGGAGGTGCGTGGCGATAACGGTCCGTTACAAATCGTTGAACTGATTTTTAATAGTCGACTAAGTTAATTAAATGTCGACTGGTTAATTTCCGTCTGTCTACGTACAGATATTACATCAATTTTATACTTTTCTTTTTACATAATTATTCGTAGGTAACTCATCTTGCTGTAAAATCTTGAATCAATATTTCGTAATAATGTAACAGACATTTTTAATATAAGTTTTTTTTGTTTGTTTAATGTTTCACATAAACAAAATACATATTTTTTTTTAATACAGTATATTTCGCTAAAATAACAACAACAAGAAATAGTTACAATATTTTTTAATGCAATATTATATATAAAATTAATAAAGACATATATATTCACGCATTTGAGCTTTAAATGATACCAAAGTTTGTAAACTTGTTATGTTTTACGAATAATTGAAGTACCTTTGTAGAAAATGAGACCGCAATTTATTACTATTGTTTTCAGCACAGAGGTCAGAAAAAATGGAATGACACCGGGAACATTTAAACAGTAGGCATAAAATGCAGACTCTGAGCTTATATTATGTACAAAAGCTCCTTTTCTCGGATATACACGTTATCGCATGCACATTGTGCACCTGACACATTTGCATCTAACAATTGTCGTCAATGACACCTTACAAGTTAATTGTAAAGTTAAGTATTGTTTTTCATTTTAGCACCAATTGTGAGGAATTTAACAACAGTGAAATCTGGTTTCTTTGTAAAACAGCTATATCGACAACCATTTTGCCAGATCCTTATCGAAAAAGCTTAAATTCATTGCTTCATTGAAAACCGCAATAGTCTAAATTTAATGCAGAAACCGGACGAAAATTAAACAAAATCGAATATAATTAATTTAAATTCCACTAATGAAACACAGCGGGAGGCTAAAATGGGACGAATCCTGATGTAAAATACAACAAACCAAAGGATATGTTTAGTGGAGTAATTAAGCGTGGCATCTCTGCGTTGTCGGAGACTTGGTAAATTATCCACAATGTCTATTTTAGTATTGATTTAAATATGCGAATTCGTTAAATTTTGATAATTATCTCTTAAATATTTTTTACGTTTTTTTGTGATTTCGTGCACGAATTACTTATGTATCATCATTAATAGTATTCAATCCGAAAAAAACTTAATTTCATGCAATTGCTTTAATTTTGTATATATTTTAAAAAGGTTTTATATAACTTTAGATGCTCATATATGAATATTTTCTTTATATATATATGAATGTATGATTTCTAACAAAAAAAAAAATAGAGGAAAGTCAATATAGGTACACACTGCATCGACGATTTAACATTTTGAGTATAAGAAAAAAATCATCTGATAAGCATTATTTCCTATAATGGTAACTGCGCAATTAACTAAGTGAACTTGAATATCGATCGAGATAATTACCGATCAAATACGATATTTTCTCGAATAAAAACTTTAATTGATTTAATCTCTAATTTTCACATCCGATCAGTCACAACTAATTGCTGTTAATTTCTTAACGCCAGTTAATTGCAAGTTTTTCATATATAATTAGAGCTATTGGCGAAGTATAAGATCGGTTTCTGTCAATAAATTCTACTTCACGTTACCGGGAGTCTGACGTAACAATTCCTCATAAACACATGCAATAACCGTTAATTCAACTGACGATTTACTTTGAACGACTTTATTAAATAAGTTACTCAAGTTATGTTTACACACATATATATAATTATTCATAAATATAAATCATGCGATAATATAAAGACTGATATTGAACGTCGACTTCAATAATTAGCTAATGAAACATTTGAACAAGACTTAATATTTGTCTCGACTATTTATATTAGCCCTCATAAAATTACATATATCTGCGGGTGTGTATGTGTTCAAAGTATACATCTAAGTGATCAGACATGCTCGTCCTTGAAATCAAAGTGGAGTAGATGCTTTGATCCAGAAACGATCTGATTATAATAAAAAAAAAAAAATTAAACCTGCTGCAAATTATAATATTCTCAGAAATTTTTTTTTTTTATAAATCAGGATTTTTCCTATGATAATAAATGTCAACATGGAACTTCATCTTTAATACAAAAAAGAAACTACCTTCATTTTGTTTTTATCAAACGCATTGATATATAACAACGAAAAATCTGCATCTGATTGAAATGACGTTCAATTAACAAGAGTCACTAAGCATGTTGATCTAGGCATAGTGGTTCGCGAGGATTTTTCTTTCGTGGATCATTTGATTTATAGTCGTACCAAAGCGCTTAGGGTGTTAGGATTCATACAAAGAACAACCAGGGCCTTTAAAGATCCTTACTCAATTTCGTAGCTCATACGCTCTTTAGTAATTCCACATTTGGTACATGTTGCTCCGATCTGGTCACCATATACTCAATTGGAAATTAATATGCTCGAGGGGGTTCAACGAAGAGCACTTAGATTCCTTTCTTTTAAATCTGGACATCCTATGTCGAGGTTGGACCACAGTTACAATGCCATTACCACACAGTTCAAATTCCCAACTATAAAATCAGTACATTCGTATCATGATGTATTGATTGTTTATCGAATTTTAACATTTACCATACTCCATTCGAAATCCTCGTACCATTTATGAATTTACCAACAGAAATAATTATTCATATTTTTCTCCTGTTCCTCGACTTAAGCGGGCGTGGAATTATATTTATATACTTTATCTATTATACTCTATTTTTGTGGTTTTTACGTAATTGTATTTTTGTATTACATTGTAAAAGGGCAGTAATGCCCGTATAAAATTAAATAAATAAATAAATAAATTTCGACTGAAATGCAAAAAATGTTTCGATGAAATTTGCAGTATCGAGGGTTTTTGACAAATATCGCCTGATT
The DNA here is from genome assembly GCA_030522945.1 of Trichopria nigra. Lineage (NCBI taxonomy): Eukaryota > Metazoa > Arthropoda > Insecta > Hymenoptera > Diapriidae > Trichopria > Trichopria nigra. The sequence continues at coordinate 8,558 of JAPYZR010004314.1, read as the reverse complement.
TCTTCTTATTAGCAGTCATTATTTTTTACAAAACGCAATTGCTCTTAAAATTAGCAAATATACCAATTTCAGATTACATCTGTGAACCTTCTCCCACGACTCTCTTAATTCCATGCAGGTATGTGATTTGAGTTGATCTTGGGCGAAAGCTTTGAGAGCTCTTTATATACCTACTTTGACGCCAATTAGCGGAAGAACGATAACACGTTGACACCTCGATGGAAGCAATGAGTTTGCAAACAACTCGGCCGTAAATGTATTTCTAACGAGGAAATTGATTGCGGTGAATTACGTCTCTGATCGTGGCGACGCACACTCCTACATATACGCATGCAGACGCTAGTCCAACGCGATCGTTCGCACGCACCATATATATATGCGTCATGTTCTCGTGTATCATTACGATCTGTCTGCCGTCAACTCAACTGTCAGGCAGATGTGTCACCTGGTTGTCAAAAACGGACTACTCGATATATTTCTCTCTCTCTCTCTCTCACACTCTCTCTCTCTCTCTCTCTCTCTCGCTCTCTAGCGATTCTAGAAATCAGACAAAAATTAATTGAATTAAACTGGTCAAGAGGCATTTGTAAATAACTTTGTAAACTCAGTGAGATGAAAACACACAAAAAAGAAAGTTGGTTATACATTTGTCTATTAAAACGTGTTTGTCAGAAAAAGTTTGCGACTATTGTTTAAATTTTTGCAACGTTGCTTGTTGCTAATAACATCAGAATAGTAAGAAAATCCAAATCAGAACTGTCAGGGGCATGTACAGTAGTTACTATAAGTAAATTCGGTTCTCTTTATTTGTTCCAGCTGCTTCCGTGGTATCTTTTATACCAATTTCGTGGAAGTTGTCCCGAAACTTGGTACACTTTGCTATGGGGTGTTCAATTGTGATTCTTCTTATTAATATGTACCACACATTTCTGTTATTCGTGTTTTATTCGATTAAGAAAATGTTTTGAATTGCAGATGCTGAAGTTGTAATTCGACTTCCGACATGTTTATCCGAAACGTTTGGTTGGACAAAACAAGATACGCTTAGAGTCATTATAATTTTCGAGATCCTAATCCTTGAGAAGGTTATGATAGACCAGGATATATCTATATATGTAATTTGTAGGAACTGATAAACTGAAATAGATTTAAATCTATACATGATCGACTGCACTTCAGCATGATTCTGCGAAAAATCTAACAGGAAAAGTTTGTTGTTTAACGTACAAGTATAATCAGACTCTGCGAAAAAGCCCAACGTGACTTCATTGAATTATATTCGAAAAATGTTATAACAAACAAAAAAATAACAAAAAAACTTCTGAAAAGTCAGAAAATTATTATCATCCAAGACTTGACCAAGGTCTTGAAGGGGATCGGCATGTAGGATAATTCATACGTTAAATCTCAAGTAAGTTAATATTGCAGCTAATTCACCGACATTCAGCTATGAAAACATTGTATACGATTCTATACTTTAAGTACATAAAATATTGCTTAGACCTCATATGAAATATTTCCGATTTTAAGTAAAATCAGATTTCCAATCCATGATTGCGAGAATGGATTGAAAATATTCAAGAAATAGATTATACGTGAACAAACTGTAAAAGATGTTTACCGTAACTTTTGAATTAAATATACATTCATTTCGCGGCTACAATAAACGAAATTTTTTCAATCCCATCTCTCTCTCTCTCTCTCTCTCTCTCTCTCCCTCTCAAACACACTCTCATTTCCCGTTACGCTCTTTTACCGAGTTGACATTCTATTCAGTTCGTCGCATCGCCGATTTATTCGCTGATTTCGCATCTCGGATCCCTCATCACCATATCTTCTCATTATTTTCGCATTCCATGGAACCACTTTCAAAACGCAAAAAGCCACGCTTTCAAAATCCCGGGGGGGAATGGAAATCATATTTTACGATTATACATTAAATAATATACGGAAAGTTGAGCGTGTCAGCTGCGCGACATGTAGGTGCATCTAGATTATACGTGTAAAAATGTAATTTCAACTCGGTTCGTCCCTTCACGTGCTGATTTATCGTGATGCCGGGCGTGTGTACTCGTATTGTTATTATTTCTATAACCGCGGTCATTAGAACGTTACTTTGACGTTTCATTCCAAGCGTGTACGACTTGCAATCGTTTTAATCTGTGTACATTTTTCCCGGCAAATTTCAGACGTCATGCTTTAAAAGCGTATTATTTAAATTTAAAGAATACATTAAAATATCTGAACGACTTTTTCACTCCAATGTTATCAAATGAAAATGTAAATGAACCTGTTTTTTTTAAAATAAATTCGACGTAAACAGATTTGTTCGTTTCATCCACCAATGATTTTAGGGATACGATGTAATAAGTGTCTTTTTTACATATCTTTCAAATGCATTGTTTCTAATACAAATCAGCCCTATAGTTCAAAACGAAACCATTTTCTGGCTAGTTTCAGTCCAGTATGTTTATATTCCGAGTTAAAAGTATAGGGAAAGACAATGCAACGAGAAAATGGACAAAATTCTATTACGAGGGAGAATTCGAGAAATCTCAAATAAAGGAATAATTTTCACCTGCTAATCTCGACTCAGTTTTCCTCTTTATTTTTCATTCTAAACGTTATCAAGATGTAGGACGGAAATTAAATATCGTCACTTAAACAAAATTAGTTAAAAATTAATTAAAACATTCTTTTTACTGACACCCCCGAGTGTGTTAAACTCTTTCGTTGACCTTGAAAAGATCATCCAACTTCAACTAAAGGTCATGCTCTAGGTACACATCGAAAAATCTCTTTACTCTTTTGTATGGCGATAAAACGGGCGATTATATGCTTTCGACGATTCCTGTTCGATCCCACGTGTCTATAAAAGGAGAGAAAATGAGAAAAAAAGTTGCTCGGACGAAAGTGAAAATTGCAGAAGCGACTCCTAAAATAGCAGTGATAAACATTTATGCAAATGTCGCGATACGCACCGACCAGTTACTTGAATTCGTAATTAGGTCAAAGAATAATAAATAATAATTATGTAAATGAAAATTTGAAGGGTGGCTTGCAAGAACTTGGTAATTGGATTCAACAGCTCGGGACGTCTTTACGCGTGTCTCGATAAACCGGTTCAAGCGATACATTATTATTCGTTTATATATATATACACATATATTATTGTATGCATTTATGAATTATTTTGCTACATTGTAGCGATATAAAAATACCAGATTGAAATGTTTGCAAGTCATTTAATCCACATTCGTCGCGTCTAAATTTCCCGTCCACATCAGTTTCGTGAGGACTTCTTCAAGACACATTGGATTCAGAAAGAATAAGCGGTTTAAGGATAAACAAATAAAGAGTTGGTTTTAAAGTTTTACATTAATTGTTTTCATATATGACAAAGGACTTGCATTTTAGAAGTAGTGCCCGAATTTCAAGTCGTGTGACAGAAATCAAGAATAATAGGATAATGCAACGAATGCGCATATCTCTTTAAATTGTATTTTTCTGCTTCTCGTTAGCAGAGCTTTAATTCATAAAAATTTTAGCGGAGCGGCATGACATGTGGAGTTGCAAAACATAAGTCGTGATATGGTATATGCATATATATATATTATCCTATAGCGCTCTTCTTCGTATCTCTTTTAATCTCTACAACTGTTAACATTAGTTTGGATAATATATGAAAATTTATTAAAAAATCTCAAAGCAAGCCTTCATTCAATACTAATGGTAAATAAGATTTGTAAATATTCTATTTCACTATCGTTGAAAATATTCAAACAGAATCTTTATCATATTTAATATTACGTTCGAACCAGGAATGTTACATTCAGTGATGTAAAAAATACGCGACTTAGATCAAATTATATCTTAATAAATTTTAAACATCGATTCTTTATAAAAAAATAGAAGGGAAATGAAAAAAAATTTTTTTTTTTAAATCAGCCCTAGTATAAAATGAAACTATTTTCTGGCTATAGTTTCTATCCAGTATATTTATATTCCTCGTAACCATGTGAAAATATGTTTTACCACGATTTTACATTTATTTTGAATAAATGTAGTATGAGATGCTGTATAAAAGCTTTAGGAAATACAAGCTGTTAGATATATTGCCGTATCCACTACTATCGTATCAATATATTGAATTTACTATTGGTGTATTCAGTACTTTTCGTAAGGGGAAAACAAGACTGGCCATTAACTGACAATTGGCCGAAAAAAGGCGATAAAGTATTGCAAGTGACGTACAATTCTGATTGTCACTCTACGAAATTTTAGTGTATGACAGCGAAAATGTAAGTTAATATACAATTGTTTCGCTAGAGCAACACTTTTAAAATTTCTTAGAATTGAGCCAGTCTTCTAAAAGGATTCATTTTTTACTTCTCTTAGAATGAACTTTAATTCGAATAGAAGGTGAACATTTTCCTGTATTTACTCTCGAAAAAGTTAGTCTAAAAATAAGAACAGTGAAAAATTTTACTGATGTAAATAAATGTTTCGATTTTCACTCCACGAACTTCAGAGAGTTCATGAATATCAAAAATGTTCGAAATCAAAATGAAATAACATAAAGGATCAGGCACATATTTTACCTAATTCATATACATTTTAAATCTAGTAGTCTATGGAATAATGAAGATTCCATTACTGATGACATTTAGTATTTTCATCACATGAATGACACTATTTTAATGTAACGATGTAAATTTTTATTGTATATGTGTATAGCAAACATCCGAAACAAATGAAGCGTGAGTACAGCGAGAAAGGCTCGAGGCGACAAATTTTTATCTTATTTTCAATAATTTGAAAGTTAAAATAATCTGTCAAAGTTTTTTGGCAACATAAAAGATGTGATAGAGTAGATTGCACATAAAACCACGTTGTACGCTATCAATATTAGATCGTATAATATTTTATCGTATATTTCCATGTACATTACTGTATACGTGTGCGATAAAATATTTATTGAACAGACAACCACCGTTAAAGTCAAGAATATACGAGCACAAGAGAAACGACACTGGTCTATTAAATCAATTTATATTTTCCAAAAAAAAAAATTATTATTCAATATATTTAAAAAGATTCGTTTCCTTCGAGTCGATTATTAAGGTTATTGAACGAAGTAAACATATAATTGAGCCTCCATTCTTGTCATAATTAATGATCAAAAATGTCGATGTTTTGTTTCTATTTAATCATTTGTGACAATCATTACGTTCTTGTACCAACAAATTTTTGGTTTACTAATACAAACAAATACGTGATGTATAATTAATAAAGAAGCCTGCGTATAAAGAATACATTTTTCTTAATAAGAATCTTTTCTAGTTTTTGACATGGTATTTTTCTCCAACGAAGCAAAACTTAAAAAAATATCAAATTATCTTTTTTCATCCAAACTTGTCTGACGAACCAGAGGCAGAAAACAATACAATTCATTTATAAACTACAGTCAAGAACATAAAATATAATCTATATATCTATATGTATAATATAATATAATATAATATAAAAATATATATTGTACTTTTGTAGACGTTGCGAAGCAACAATTTATTCGTCATCGCCTTCTTGGAACGTATTGCAATAACGCGATAAAATAAAGTCTGACATCACTTCAATCTACGGAATTTATGTAAAAGAAAAAATTGTTTTATTGTAAAACGTGAATTGAGACAATGTGAAACCGATGTGTAAGAATACGAAAAAATCATGATTTCACCATTGAAATAAGTATACGTAAAACGTTATGTCAGCTCGATCCTTACGTTGACTTTTTTTTATGAAAAGAAGCACAAGAATGAGCGAAAGCTGAGATGAAAGGGCGGTGACGAAGAACTCGAGTAATCTCTGCGAAATTAAAAATATTCAGACATTTTCCTGTCTCGTTAACCAAGGCAACAGGTGCTCACCTATATAACGTGCGCAATACTTATAATATGAATAATAATGTCTTGTAATGCCCATGTAATGTGTTGCATATACCTCGAGATGCATCTCTCTATCGAGCGACGACCGTCCTTGCGGCAGGAGCTTACCTTCGCGTCGGAAATGTCGACTTGGCGTTTAGGCACTCGCTCAATAATGTTCCATGTATAACGTTGCATATCACCATCGACCCGTGAATAATACAATATTATTGATGTCACTCTATTAATAACAAGTTGTTAATTCATGTTGAGCACCTTTTCCGAAAATTAATTTACATATTTAATTTATATATATATACAGGTTTAGAAAGAATTCAAACTAGAAAAGTCCTTCGGGTTCGAGTTCGGTTCATTCAGTGTGGCTCCGATCCAATTTCAAAACTTTTTATTCGGAAGCTGTTTACTAAAAAGAAAGAATGAACATTATTTGAACAAGAAATAAAGATTTTAAATGCACGTAGAATGAAAGGGTACCAAAGCTCATGTGGTAAATATTTTGGAAAGAGTGAAAATGTACTGTTTTAGGATTAAATACTCTCCAACTGCTGAAAAATAATTTCTGTTCTCTCAATTTAAAACAATACAAAAACGACTGCAAAACTGTAACTCTAAGCTGTTTCTCGATTAAAATTGGACCATGGATCACTATCATAAATCGAAAGAGTATTGACCTCAAACGTGATTCCAAATGATCTTAGAGCAAACCGTTGTTGCTGAAATTATTCTAAACATTTCACTTTAAACCAAACTATTTTGGCACCTCATAATACAACATAACATATTGATATACGTATTTCCAGGATTTATTATACTTTATTTAATCAAGTTTTAAAATCTGCCAATTGCGAATAAAGTCGAATGAATTTATATCACGTGATACTTCTTGATGGTCAACAGAAGAGATCATTCACATATGAAACGTGAAATGCGACAATGCAGGATAATTCATAGCGATTTTAACAGCGATAAAGATTTATAAGCCTCAGAACATGTTAACATCTAGTAATACATCTACGAGATAATGTTTATATAAATGCAGCCAATAATCGTTTATGCGGAATTCGTAATTTAATATTTCAAATCATAAATATTAATTAATATCATTGCCCATGGCATTAATTTATCAAATAAATGGAGAAACGTTGAGTTGCTGTTCTTGTTCAATTGCATTTTTCTTTTTTTTTTTTTTTTTTTTTTTTTTAGTTGAATTCTACCAATTTATTTACGATTTTTATAAAGACTTTGTAAGAGATGTTTTGAATTTTTATCTCCGTAGAAAAATTAACCATTCGTAGAACTCAATTTAAAAAAAATGCAATTGAACAAAAACAATCTCTCTCTCTCTATATATATATATATATTTTATACAAAAGTTTACATAAGTTTTATTTTCCCCCAATCATTTCCTATGTTAAGTTTACTAGGTCTGTCCCCGCATAAGAGTTGAAAAATCTTCGTAAAAGCAATCTGACGTAGAAAAAGTTCTTGTAAACGGCAGTATATATATATATATATATATATATATATATATATATATATATATATATATATATGTGAGATCAATACAAATCATTATATATATCTATCATTGATTTTATTGTAATTAGCATTGACCTAATTTCATGAATGATGACTGAATATGAATAAAACGCAATGATAAAATAATAATGACATTGGTGGTGACAGTAACGATAATTATATTGATGATAATAAAAGTGAAGATGATGCCGATAATGATAATGGCAATGACGCCGGTACAAGGTAACACCTGACAGATTATTGTCTTTCTGTAAGCTCGAAGCATTGTGTTTTCATATGGTTCTACACGGTACTCTTTTAATTTATCATAACCTATATTTTTTTAATTAGATTACTGAAAATGTCGGCACTAGTACAATAGAAACTATGGAAATAGAAAATTATCCATTATCTCCTGTACTTTTAACATGGTAAATAGTTGAATTTTCTAAAAAAATTAGCTATAGCAATGTTTTCATTTATACCAGTATATTAAAATATATTATTTTCTTTTTTACTAATTTGATTGGTTTTTCCCTAGTAGAAATTTGTCCATTTTTTTCTTACACTATTTTTTTCTTACACTATCCATTTCTCCTATGCTTTTAACATGGTAAACATCTGACTTGTCTAAGAATTAGCTAAGAAATATTTTCATTTCTACCAGGGTTATCACATTCTTGGAATTCTAACCGACAATTATGGACTTTCAACAGGATTTTCTGTTAAATGCTCATTAACTCATAGCACTGTATATGTTTATATCTAGCACACAGACGTCAGATGGCGTTGTTGCAAGCCATCCTCAGTTTTACGAAAGCGCCTAATCATGATGGTAGAAATTGTAAGCATTTTTGTTGGATTAAAACTAATTTTTAGGCAAATATATGTTGGTTAAAAGATGTATACAACAAAAATGTCTAAAAAATGCTCAAGAATTATATAACATTAAGCAAAACATATATTAAATAAAATAATCTTACAAAATTATCAAATTGTTATACATGAAAAAAAGACATAAAATATGCAAAAAATTATGTCCATTAAATGTATATTAAAACTATTATAAGATATGTTATCGTAAACTATTTAAAT
>JAPYZR010004313.1:0-27780 GCA_030522945.1 Trichopria nigra | reverse complement strand
TGTGGGGACCGTCCCCAAAGTAGCCACACGTCCTCAAAATGTACCAAACAGGAAATATAGGTCCTCAAAATGTACCAAAGATATACTTATATGTATATAGATATACGCCTCATCGCAACATCGTCCTGATGTAACATCGTTCGATCGGTGTTCGAACGCAGACTCTCTCGCTTTTGTAACGACGAGAGTGCACTATATATACCCGAACCATCGACGAGAAAGTTAATGATAAACTCATCACCGCCGCCGAATGAGTCGCTTTATACTTTTTTTATATATACGCCGGATCTTCTTCTTATATGTATATGCGTGCGTCGCGGTAATTGACAATTTACTTATCTTAATTCCCTGACTGCGTCGCGGTCAGAGGAGCGGTATAGTTGTTCGATTTCGACTACTGGTTGTTGTAACTTTCCACTATACTTATTGTATCATTCTGCCTATTATACACGTACATTTATCATCGGTATATTCTCGCATTTGTTCTATTATAATCGAGCTGGCGCGAATGGCCCGAAGCTCTTATCGCCGTCAGTCGCCGTTCGATTTGCAAATAAACAAATAAGCATTCGATAAAAACTTCAATGAAGCTCTCGAGATATAATGTGACGTGTCTCGAATATTCGTTTTCGATGTTTTCTTTTTTCTTCTTCTTTTTTTCTACTAATTCCGTTATTCTCGTCCAGTCAAATTCGCAAGCCATTTTTTACAGCACCAAACAAAACAAATGAACCATCTAGGAATGAAACGTGGCAGGTATATATCTTTCTCTCTTGCGTCGAAGCTGGCGAGCAAGTGTGTGTGTGTACCTTCATTGTACTACCTTACCCGGGAATAACGAGGCTCAGCCAAGATCCAGGGAAAGAGCCAAAATGGAGGAGAAGAGAAGGATGAACACGAGAACGAAAGAGACTGAGAGAAAGAGGGAGAGAAGGGGTCATTGCCGGGATCGATAAAGGAGTCCCCGTTACGTTTTGCGGGGCGTCGCGATAATAAAGGACAGACTGTTGGGAAGAAACAATGGGCGAGGGAGGCGAAAGAAGCTGTACACAGTCCGGAGATGATCATCCGTGTGGGGAAGTCTTCCGTTTCTGGGACTGTATTTATACGAGAGAACGAGTAAAGGACGACGGCCTCGTACACTCATATTGTGACTCGAGGAGGACGTTTCCCCCTGATACTGAGTGTGTTTGCGAACGGTACCGCTCGACGACGATGATGACGGCGGCGACGGCGGGATTCCTCCGAGTTTATCGATCTGTGGCTGCATCCTCTCTATAGCCGCCGCCGCCGCCGCCGTCGTCTCGACGCCACCGCGCGAGCAAGGGGAGCTGCGCTAGTACACCCTATGAAAACGGGATGAGGGTGAAAGAGGTGATGGTAACAATGGGATGTGCCCGGAAGGTCTGGGTTACCCAACCCGATTCCATTCCGGGATCTTGGAAAACTTTCCAGCCCGACTCCAGACACTGTGTAGTGTGTGTGTGTGTGTGTACGTATGTATCGCCGATCAAGTGCCGGAAGTCGACCGATAAGTTTGTAGTGGGCGCCGTAAGGATAACGTTTCCTCGACGCGAAGATCGCCGCGTTATCGCCCGAAGGAAAGATGATGAAGAACTTTAATGATTCGGGACTTGGAATCCTGCTGCGTCTATCGATCTTCATTATTATGGATAGAAATACGGAATGTCTCGATTAATGTTCTTTTATCAGAGACGATGAGGAACTTGGAAAATTTAGAAAGGGTACCATTAATGAGCGACGCTATACGCGCCAAGACCAATGGTCATCTTGATGGAGTCAAATTGACGAGATTGGCACGCTGGATATTGACGTCGATTCAAAAATGTCTTCGTTGCCGTGTCCCCATTCTAGTGGATATATATGGTCGTTAAATTTGACGAACTTTTCTTATTACAGGAAAAATAATAAATATAAATAAATGGAAAATCGCAAAAGCTTGCAGGCCCAACTTCTTTCCTTATTTATTCTCCAGTTTTCCTGGTTAACGCTGTGTATCACAGTTTACTTGCTGACACTCGGCAAACGCGGAGACGCGAGTCTTGATTGATTGACTTCTTGATAATGAAATTTGAGATCGTCTAATCTTGTATACCGCGAGCTTCTGTATAAGAAAACAATCGCAACAACGAGTTCTGCGTGTATTTTCCCGGAAATTGCGCGATTGCGTTGCAGATGCGATCCTAATGTAAATTGCTCGATAAATGTTACAATTCCGAGCGAATCAGTCCGCGTCGTCGCGTCGGTCGCTTCATACGCGTCATGATGTACAAGGCAAATATAGCGGGATTCGAGACCCGAGTGGAAGGTGATTCCGGGAGCTGCTGTTAGGTATATATTCCACGTCCCGGGATTCAAAGATTCAATGTCGATACGCGCGACTATCAATTCCGTCTGTCACTCCTTTTACGGATGGACCATTGATCTTCTTAACCGCCGAGTGGGTTTCCCCGCGTCAGCTATATAGTCCTTGACCTTACGTCGGCTTATTATTATTTTCGTTATTTTGCCGTTTTTTGCTCGTTGCACGGAATTCCCCCAAGTATATCTGTATCTCGCTGCTTTAGCGTTCGTCATCCGAAGAAATTTACTATTTATTAATAGAGAATGTAGAAAAATGATGAAGATATAATCCTATCCAATTCTGATCTTCGTGATCGTTTCATGCTCGTATATGGAGACATTTTTATAAGATTGTTCAGGCGAAATGTTCGTAAAGAAGTAAAGAAAGTCCGTTCTTTAACGACTTTGATAATATACAATTTCCAACAAATTCCGCCACTCGGTTCATTACTTCTTCGTAAATGGGATTTGGGAATGTAATGTCTGATGCTGGATTTCCTGAAAATCAATAGGCAGAGTAATGAACGAGCCCGTCCTCCGACACGACGGGATCGTTCGCGTTAGGACTCGAGTAATTTAGTTCATCCCCCTAAGTACATCGAACCTACATTGCGCCGATAAATAAATAAGACGGAAACTATAAATTATCCGTCTCTCCTATATATATATACCCGTTTGTGTAGGGATCACTGTAATTACGATCCAACGAGCAGCCGATTGACGACGAGCGATATTAGCACGTTAACCGTTTTCGCACTCCCATAATATGCGGCAACCACCCACCACTTGGACAATGTCGCGTCGATGATGAGGAAGGAGAAATGATGTAAGGACGTCACTGACATTGCCCCTGCATCGACGGGTACGTGCGTGCATGTAATCACGAGTAAACGCCTCGCGAGGCGTAAAACGAGGTTTTATCCTCTTGATGCGCACACACTTACTTGCACTTTCACTCGACAATTATTTAAGACGCATTCATCCAGAATTTTAATGTCACTCGATTGCAATAAAACTCTCGCGTGTAACCATCACCTCGAAGGGAAATAGTGTCACAAGGTCAGAGTGTCAATAAAACGTTTATTTCTCGTGTCAACGCGACGATCAATTAAGATTACGGGATATTTGTGTGCGTAATTGCCTTCACACCCGCCTCACTATCACGGAGAAATGATAAACTTTAATGACGATAAAACAACACAAAACAAAACAAAACAAAACTTTGTTCAAAAATTAAGAAGGTCAAGTTTTACTGATGTATATTCGCACACAACAAATGAGGTTAACATTCCATGGCCTCGGCATTGCACAATCCAATCGTATGTCAAACGACTCGAGTATATTCCTCGTCGACTGTTTCTTTTCTCAGCGCCTATATACGTTACATTGCCAGTGGCAGCACGCGAATACCACCAGCATCGTTTCTTCGAGAGATGTCTTCGAAATCGCAACCAAACTCGACACCCCATGTTACATCACTTCTTAATGCCCAATAAGGCTACTGTCTGTTACCGCCTATATATAGTGAAAATACACCCCACGAATGTGTGCGAAATGTTAGATTACCTATCAATATCAGCACGTGTTGGCCCCGAGTTCCAATCGCTACATTTGCGAGGTATATACCCGACAACATGGTTAACGCTATTATTTACGTGCTGTGCTTTTGTTCGCGCAATTTCAAGCAAAGTCAGATCCGATTACTATAGTACTTAGTCTAATTGTGGCGAATCAATTTTCATTCATTGATTATATATATATATATGTATATGTGTTATATGTCGATGAATGGTCCAAAAGCGTCCTTGTTTCTATAATTCAATCGCAAACCAGAAACGCGCAATGAATGAAATCTCTCGACGATTCTCTCGCGTCGTTGCCGCGGCATTGTTACCCCTTTGCAAACACTCGAGCAGCAGCTTTCACTATATATATATATATATATATATATATATATATATATATATATATGCGGCTTTACGCCTATAAACGTTTTGCTTACCGTAAGCCTCCGACTGGTTTAGTCTGACAAGACCGTCGTAGAGAAGCGTGCAACGGTTTACGGCGGATGTACACATGCGACTTTTTCAACGAGACGCGGAAGTTCGCTACTGGTATATATGTGTATATGAAATAAGTATATACGTTTGCATATCTAAACATAGCTACACATATAAGCATAGCTAAACGCGAATATATATATATATATGTGTGTGTGTAATGGGAATTAAAGCTTATATATTATCGTCCATCAGGGATCGCGAGCTTTCTTGCTCTCGGTGGTGGTATCCTTTCTAATATATACACATTTCGCTAATTAAAAAAATGCTCCGTCGCCGCCACGCTTGGCGAAAATATGACTTTCTGAACCCGACGACGAATGTACGAACAATTATGGTGGTTGCATAAATGTAGATGTGAGCGCATAAATTACCCCGGTGAAATTCCCTCTTAAACCATAATGGTAAAAAGTGCATATATACATGCATAAAAAAAATATATATATACATGTACTTAATGGTCCATTACGCATTTCTCTTTCGTACGCCCGCGCGCGTCTATATATTTTCCCATCATCGTATAATAATATTCCAGGGAAAATAATGTATCCGACTACTAATTCGGCCTGGCACTTTCTATAACCGTGAATCTTCTATACCGGGTATATTCAGAACTTGATTACTTAATTAGTGATTTATGGAATAATGCACTTTGCTACGATGCATATATATATATATACACGAAATTGACCGAAGCTGTGATTGAAATTGAGCGCTTCCACGCATCGTCAGGCTTCGTCGTGATAAATCTGACAAATTCGATGGGCATTTCTTGTTTTTGTGTTTACAATCTATACATAAGTTACTATGTTATGGTCGTCCGTTCATTTTACTCGTGATATTGCCCATTTGTTATTAGCCGGCTTCTAATTCTCATGCCACCGCCAGTTCATCAGGATTCATGCGTGAATATATATGCTATATGTATATACAAAGTACGAGCGAAAATGGATAAACTGTCGTTATCGAAGTTAACGTATCGGTAAAAGCGATTTCTCTTTTCCGCTTCCTTCGAAAACACTTTTTTCGAATAAATTATCGTCCCTGCGCACTACCTGCGCTATATGCTAAACGAATAAAATATTACAAATGCAATATAGATTTCATATCCACTGGAAATCATTTCCAATGATTATATCAATTTTGTTTCGTTATACATTATATATCATCGTCTCTAATTTTTATTTATTTATAATTAAATAGACCCAGTTATTATTAATAATTCGAAATATCCTTTAAAAAATATTTATCCATTAATCATCAGCATATAAAAGAATTTTCCAATAATAAAAAAACAAGTTTCGAAATTTTTCGCAAATTTATCCGACGTACCATTGGGACTGGTTGAACGAGATTGTTTCGCGTTTTACTTATCATAATTCCATGAACGCTCGTGTGCGCGAGCACAATTCAAGTGTACTGCACTCAATTATCGCGTTTCTTTGCAACGTTTATTCTTCGACGCGTATATATCAACCGTTGACCGAGCTGGCGAAAATGATACGTAAAAATGACGCTACTTATATGCAAATCCGCATTGAATTTGCATTCGAGATTGCGGCGTCAAGTCCGAAGAAAACGATTTTCATAATTTCGTATCTGCCATTAAGAGGTTGGATAATCGAATCACATGGCCAATAATACGTTGCGTAAACTCGTTGTGATAAATAATAATTTAATATTTTCCACATGGATTTCTCGTATAGATAATTATAATGTATAAGTAATTATGTGTAACTTATAATTGGAAATGATAATTATGCTTGAAAGGAGTTGTGAAAATATTAATTATAAATTTGCATTTCTTATGCGCTCTCTTCGAGTTTCATATCGCTTTTACACTTTCCTTGATTTATATATATATATACACACACGTAATCGCTTATTTATTACTGTATCAATCAATTTTCGTCAATTGTTTGACACTGATATTAATGCCTGTTTGCTACTGCGTGATAATTGGGTTGCTTTACATCATTAATGTCGCCCAATTGAAAATGTTTCCTAAAATATTGCCAACATTTTCTATCAATTTTTTTGTTATTTGTGTCTTATTATTATTTTTTATTTGTTTGTTTGTTTGTTTGTTTGTTTTATTAAAGCTTTCCATTATGTTCGCCATTTTTTTAGGATTTCTTATTGAATGTTGACTTTCATTAGCTCTAGTCATTCAACTTCAAGAAATTCATATCTACACTCACGTTATTTATTTAATTTCCCACACAAAATTATCAAAAATATTACTTCACTTGTTTTCTACATCCCTTATGCACACTCATACGGAATTAGTGCAACAAAGTATTCGAAAACTATATGCAAAATATAAATAAATTTCTACAATTTTCTAAAAACTCGTTTGTCGTCGCATTGTCGCAACTCTTATACGAGGGCGAAGAAGGAAAGGAAACCTCATTGTGGCGCCACTGCACAAACTAAGTAGATGGTCTCATAAATGACAGCTTTTGCGCCCGGTCGCGTGTCGCATGTGAAAGCGGATACTTTTTCATGCGATAAGGGAAGCAGATCCGCGGCCTATAACTGTGAGCCGGTTCCTTCGCGAAATGTAAATGTTTACACGTGCGTACATATATATATATAACACGTATATATATATATATATGCAGAAAACAGCGGGATGCTGCTTCATAGTCGGAATTGAAATTGAAAGAATGGCGGAAGTTTCACGTGGCTATGGTGCACACTGGAGGTCGGTAATTGAAAATTGCGCGTTTTGTTAGCAATGAGCCAGGTGAAAGCGCACCTGAAATCGTCGCGAATATATATATGCAGAACGACGTCGATATCGGTCCATCTATATATATATATATATATATGTGGATAAATCAAAATATCAATAGCATCCGTAAACGACAAAGTCAACCGATTCACACACACGCACACCGATATTTTCGTAACATTTCTATACTACATATTACCTCGCTATATATATATATATATACATATACGTAAAAGTTTCGTGCGTGATACACGACGATCCTCATCGTACATTTGAGGCAATTACACGTCAATTGATAGGAAAATTGCAAACGCGAAACGGCGCCGTTCTCAGAAATGTACCATTTCATTTTTCTCTTTTGCGCGAGCGCATTTCCTGCGTTGCAACGACGTTATTAATTAAGAAAACGACCGACTAATTAAAAGAATTGCCTTGTGCCACATTTGTACACATATATATGTATATAACGTTAGCGTTCGCTTCAATTACTTATTACATTTATTAATATTATAAATATGCGGGGAAGAATCTCGTTAAATCTTTCTCAGTGCATGCGTTCGCATCCGCGCTCGCTTATATATTGCTTCATCCATCAATCACGTGGGCGTTCGAATTATTCACATATACGAAAGTTTTTAATGAATATTTCGCTCCAATTTTTCAATGGGCGTTTTTATTCAAAAGAAAAAAAAAATGTGACATTTTTTTTGCAAATATCACATTTGTCGATGCGTTGCATTGTTCTCGTCAACGAGCCGTCAAACACACGCTGGTATGGACGTAAAAAATTGTAGTGAAAAATGTAAAAGGTTCTCTCAGTATTATAACAAGTGCGACTATAACAGACAAAATGTTTATGCTCGATTAGAAATCCTTCCTTACTAAATGACCAAAAATTGACCAATTAGCAAAACATCTTACATATGTATGTCTCTCGATTCTTACGAATCCGAATTGAACCGACAGTCGAGAAACTGTAAAATTGTCAATCACTGGATCAATCAATCTCATTAATAAATGTTTCTTTTAAACAAAAAAAAAAAAAAAAAAGAAAATGTATAAAAAAAAACACCTAAAGCGTCGATCCGTCGCGAAATGGACTTGGAACATGACAGGCGACTTTTGCATTATTTATGCTTTTCATTAAGCGAACGTCCGCACTTCATAAATTAACGTAACGACATTCCACATTCAAAATACATCGACCAACATGTAGATTATATATGTAGGCACATGCATGCATATGTGCGGTTTGTGCAAGACGACGAAGAATCAGAGGAGACGAGTCGTCGATCCGGTGTTACATAGATCGTCCCCCCGGCTCGATCATAAAATGATTTTCCAACAACCAGCCGAGATCTGGAAGTCAATTTTTTCGCCAATCGAATCCAAGACCTTTTTATACTCTTCTTCTTTTCCCTTCGTTGACCATATATATACGATGCTAGAAATATTCATAACGGTTCATCTACATCATGCTCATCTGCCAAAAGAAAAATAATCGTCAACATCAACACACATTCTCGCTTAATCGAATATGCGGACAGAGACGACGGAACGTTTATATACGTGTATATATGATGCAAGTCGTCCGGAACTTATTATCGACGATCGATAACCGATTACGCTCTATATATTCCGAAAGATCCCGCAACGAGTTGTTACTCAATATCTCGAGTATCTTGAGCGAGTCGATTAGCGCAAATCGATATCCATTCGCGCCTAAACGAAATCTTGTTTACTCCTGAGTAAGTGCTGCGCGCTCACACACATACACATGCAAAAGAAATGGCAAAGGAACAACGAGAAAATTGAAAATAACAAAATTCGTTGATGAGAAGGGAAAAAACGGAGCCATCATGCAACATCGTCAATAAACGTTACGCGCCGGGCAGAAGTTTAATAGACGCCTACATGAAACTTCTTCTTCTTCTCCTATTCTTCTTCCTTTTATCGAATGAAAATGTCTAACTGAACCTGAAACCTAATCAATCAGCGCGAAACCGGTCGAATCGTCATCTTCGATCGACGGTGGTGATGGCAATCAGTATCGAAGCCCTCGAGGACGAGGCGCTCCTTACGCGCTTGCTTGACCGACTATTCGTCTTTTGAAAAAACGAGAACGGCGAACTGGCCTGATGTACATATACAAACATTGGGAAACTTATACTCATATACATACATAAATACAATATTGTACATGTTTAAATGTGTATTCACGCGCATGTATATACGGATATATTTAGATAAGTATACCGACGTATATAATATGGGCGTATTGTACCTGAAACGTTCCATCATTCAAAAACGTCTTACAATTTTTTGGGCAATCGCGTTATAAATGAATACTACGATTTTTCGTAGAATGTTGATCGAATTCGAATCTGTATACGTGCATTCTACGATCTGATAAAAACGACTCGTGATCTAAAAATACTTGAAAACGATTGATAGAAATAAAAGTGAAAAAAACAATCGAGAATATTTTAGTTCATGATTAGCTCGGTAATTGTTCATAATGGTTAAAAAAAAAATATATATATATATATATATTTCATATATTGAAATAAATTACATGTGTATAATTGAAATGACGCCTATAAATCTCGTGCACGTCAAACACTCGGTCCTATACGCGTGTATATATATATAGGTTATTCCGAACACAATCTGCAAACGCACGTTTACAAGTTGACAAATGAGCAACGCCACGCTTAATAAAAATCGAACGCATTCGAGCTCGATCTAGAACAACGTACCAGGATCTACACGTACGTACATATATATATATATATATATATATATATATCTCCGTCGCACGCATTATATTCGAAGGAAAAGGCGATACTTCTTCGACGACGACATTCTTCACACACTTCCAATCTTGATTCTATGCAAATTAAAGTTCAAGGCTTTAAAGCACCTCGAGAGTGGAATCGAGCGGTTCCGATTGACCGGGTGGCTGGGGCCCCACGCCAGGGCGGCTTGTCCCCCCCCCCCCCCCCCCCCCCGCCATGTTCGCTGTACAAGCCCTTCATCACAAATTACTACCATAACGGACGGTGCTTTCGGAACCCTAAAAAATTCGACGTTTCCACGATTATCCTAATTTGTTATCGAATTCTTTTGTTGATCGAATTTGATTATTGGATCTTGAAACAAGTTTTTTCGATTGTTATTGCTGGCATTCAATCCTGCTGATGAATCTATCCGCGTTTGTTCAGCGACAAACTGATGAGTCATTAAGTCTTATTTATAGAGTCAATATTGGCTCTCTCTCTCTCTATCACACTCTCTCTCTCTCTGTGTATGATGTCCGCAAAATGACCGCGTGATTCACCGACGTGAAGTTATTCGGAACTTCCAATATCGCGCAACGCCTTCTCTCATTAATGATTACGTCGTCGCGTTCCTTATAGTGACGCGCGTCCGCGAGTGTTGCACTCCGGTGTAGCCTGGGCGATGCACGCGTGTGTATACGCACCTTGCACGGCCGTTGCCGTGAACTGTCAACATTACTGCACTAATTCATCTCGTCGTCGTGTTGAGAAATATCAACAATAAAGCCGTGTGTATATACTTTTATGTATATATATAATGCGCGCATACTTGTCGGCTAGTAGGCGATAAAGTCGGCGAAATGTATACTGACGTGCTATATACTGGCAGATAATGGAGACCACCGCTGCTGCACACGAGATTCATCTCTCTTAATGAACGAATTATCGCGTGAGAAGTGATGATTATTTAGGGGGGATATATATATATATATATATACGTGAGAGTTTGGACGGTAAATATTGTATGGAGCTATACGATTTTTTATCGATCGATTGTCATTCATCAATTCCTGGCACCTTTTGGTGGTATGTGGCATAAAGAGGTTGGTTCGGTGTTTTTTTTTTTTTTTTTTTTTTTTGTTTATAGGTCATTTTTAATAAAGTTTAAGTAAACAATAACATTAACGCGATTTCGAAAAAAAAATCTGAAATTTTAAAACGGTCAAAAATCATTACAATAATAAAAGAAGCAAGAAAAGTGTGTAATTTATGTACACGTTTAAATGCTGCAGTCAATATATCTTATCTTCGTATTATAACTTTAAAATACAAAAGGTACAGATACAGGTATAGGTACGTGCAAGTAGGTGCAAGTTCGATCGAACGAAATGAATTCACAATGGCTTGTCGACATTCAGACGAAACATTTTTCCTCCAGCATTTTACACACATTTGTCGCACACGGATATTACGTATTTGGTTGTTGTTCTTGTTGTTGTGTTTGTTTTTCTTTCTCTTTTTCTTTTTTTTGGTTCGGTCAGTCTCGCGTGTTGCAAAATCAGTCCAGCGCAAGTCAAACGTAAAACATTCGCGCGACGAGGAAACGAGGGAGAATGACATTCGTTTAACGACGTACTTATTCATTTTATGAATAATTTACGATGGTAATTTGAAGATTTTACGGGTGTGAACGGAAACGTAACGGCGCTTCAAATCGAACGTTACGAAAACGATTTTGATTTATTTCCATTATCCCCGGAATGTCCCCATCGAATTGTCTGTCATATTTAGCTGCGATTTTACCGATTAGAATTTTCGAGAGAAAGTTTTCGAAAATCCGAGGAGAAATCGACGCGGAGAGAATTTCGTTGCGCCTTTATAACCCCTTTCGTCTCTTTGGTCGCTTACGGAATTGCGAGAAAATCTCCAATGTATATTATTATAATAATAAACGCGAAAATTCTACGATGCAGGAGATGGTGGTTTTTTTTTTCCTCGGGGTTACTAGAAGATGAGATGAGAATATAAGAATATAATATAATATAATATGACGAGGCATCGCGTTTTACACGATTTTCGATTTTAAACACATTTTTTTTCGTGTACTTCAGTCGCGCATAAATTTGCACGCGCCTTATTATCTCGACAGCGCAATGCCCTGGCGCTGCGGCCAATTACCGCAAAGCCGATAAATGACGAGATTTTCGCCTGATGTCATCCTGACGTCCCGAGAATTCGCACTGGAGCGCGATAAAGCGCCACGCGCTTCGCATCGAAAAAGTGAAATTGCCCGAGTGAAGAAAGGCAGACTGAATGCCTTTTCTTTTTTTTTTTTTTTTTGTATTGTTTCTTTGCCTTTTTTCTTTATTCGTAACGTATCATCTGTTTCTCGAGGCGAAATTTCACCAACTATGATAGCGTTCCTAAAAAGCGCATTAATAAGTACGTACCACGCGCCGAAATTCTTGTTTAAAGTGCATTTCGTTTATATACATATAAGATACCCATTGTTGCTCATGCCATATCGCAAACGACCCCGGGAGCAAAGAGTATAATTTTTTCGTCAGTAATCGTCGTTCGTTAATGAGTTATCGCATAAAGTATAAAGGCGCGCGGCGGAGGATAAATCATACACTAAACGAGCTTGCGTTGCGTCGGCATTCATTTAATATTTATTAATGGTTTGTTTGATTAGGCATCGCAATAATGAAATTAAGTGTGATTTCAGCGTTTATACGACGTATAGGGGTTATAGAAAACGAGTCGCTAAATCATTCGTGAAGTTTCCTGGAGGTGAAATTCTATATACATATATATAGATTGCTACCCACCAAATGAATCGCGTATATTATTATTATCATTATTATCGATTTACGCAGGATTTAGGTCTTCCTTTACGTTTACCTTCGATAATACGAAGACAAATTCAAATTTATCTTTCCCGAAATTTCACTGTTTTACACGGAAAACATTGTATCTTTCTCGTTTACCACGGGCGCAAAATGCGACACTCACTTGTGGAACAAAATGACATTTATTATACGCCCGAGGTACGAAAGATACAATACAAAAAAGTCATGTTGGCGTGCATATAATAAAATTACATAATTTTGAATTAAGACAGATTAAACATATATGTATATATAAATGCAAGTATTCAGTACATGTAGTCAATTAAGGCGGCCAATAGCCGCGCGCGGCCCCTTCCGGCTCAAATCGACCGGGTGTCTCGTCGATATTAGATTTATGAAAGCCGATGCATATATTTTAGAGAAAAGGCGTTTACCGTTGCCGTTATGTGAACGAGTATATGACGGTGGCGCGACTGAGACGAAGACTTGCTTCTTATATATATATATATATACTTACTTGAGTAATGCGCGAACCGGGAAGCATTTATCAACGTGATGTATATATATGTGTGTGTGTCTATATGTATGTCTGTTTAATTGGGCGGCGCGTTTGATAAGTGAGAAATTGATATTCAAATTTTCGTTTCCGTATTTTGCACTTTTATATATATATATCCGCTCCGGATTGTACGTTTCACATTTGCGCTCCTCTGTAATCGATAAATCAAAGTCGATTGGATCGATGGAATACAGCGATTATTAAACGCTTCGAATGTTAATATAGTATATAGACATATGTATAGGGAACAGAACGTAATGTATCGAATGACTCGACTCGTTGCCGGTCGATGGATTGACGATAATAAAGGATAAATAAATGAGTGTTTGCGGATTTTCTTTTCGTCGGGCGTACACGTATCTTACGGCTTATGGGTACGATAAATTACAATTAATAGGCTTGATTAAAATCGCAAATTATAAAAATTGTTGTTCTCTTTCTTTCTCATTTTTGTGCCTTATTTTGTTATCGAAAAATTGCACTGAATGAGATCGATATTAGCTTTAATGATTTTAGGGGAGAAAAAACAACAACAACAATGACAAATTATTCAAATGATCACGATTTCATGGAAAAATCACTATCATTTAAGTAATGTCATCGATTGATTGATTTCAACAATTAAATAAGTCATTAATTTAGATAATGTATTTCACTCGTTTGTCGATAAAAAAATTAATCGAGGTAAATGAGGAATGTTTAATGAAATCGAAAGCTTATATATAATTAAAAATAAAAAGTGCCATTTTCAAAAACATATACGACTGGCTGATAAATTAAGCAGCAGCAGTAAATGAAACTTTCATAAAGCTGTTGTCAAAAAGAAAGAGGAAGCTCGTTACACTTTGATCGGATGAATGTCTTACAGTATGATCAAGTTATTCAGCGAAAGTATGAAGATATACTGTTACTGAAACTGAAATTAAATCACTGTAACTGAAAGTAAGCCTCCGCGACTTTATGAAAGACTTATTGACGTGATTTTATGAGCAATCGAGATCTTTTTTTTTTTTTTTTTTTAATTAGTGATCTCTCGTATTACGAAGGTATAGTGATTTCGCATTTTTTAACGGAGAATAAAATAGAAAAATCGTCATTGCAATCAAATTGCGGGCAGATTGTCGAGACTAGGAAATGCAGGAAAGAAAGTAGATAAAGGATCCAAGACCACCTGCTACTATACTTACACGTCGTGCCAAAGTATTTTCGTCGCAGTAGTATATAGTTGCATTATAACGCACCGCGCTAAACGCTACTTCGTGCTTTTTCAGCCTATATAGAGAGACGACGTCGTCGTCGAACGAATTTCTCATTGATATATTGTTTAATCACCCTCCCTCTCCCTCTCTATCTCTCTAAGCATACGCAGAAAATAAAAAAAAACGAAAAAAAAAACAATTTAAAGAGCATCTTTGTACGCTTTTATAGGCGAAAAGCATTTAACGTCAGGAATGTGTTTTGTCAAGTTTATTCGAAACATGTTCGTGCATATATATACACATATATGTGTGTGTGTGTATACGCAAATAAATCGCGCCGCGCAGCCTTGAGAGGCCGCGCACTTCAAGGCGATTTTGTCACTGCGTTAACAATAACATAACGCGCGTTCGCCGCTTTCGGATGGCGGTTGGCTTATTGTTGATTTTTCGTCGAATATAATCGGAAAATTAACAGGGTTACAACAGCAGCACAACACACGCCATATTATTACGTAAAGTATCGCTCGGCCGGCGCTTTTGCGGAACTCGCCGGCCGCGGCGCGATTATTTACGAGCGCCGATATAATAATGATCCGGGTAATTGACGCTTTTGCATTGCTAAACGTCAGAAAAGCCGTTTTTACGATTGTCGATTGTTTTCAACGCTCAGCTGAGTCGAAACGTGTTTTTTTTTTCTCCCCCACCGAGGCGCGTGTGGTCTTTCGAGCGAATGTATAAAGTGTGAAAAAAACATTGTATTTATTCGTTGACTGTTTTTTACTGGGTACGAATCAACAGTCATTCACTGATTTACAGTGATCAGTGGTTTATTTTTAACTAAAAATCAGTGAATAGTCACTGATTCGCAGTACAGTTTTCATTGTTTGGAATTAATGATTTGATATCATATAGATATAAATCAAGAGTACTGAAAGAAGTCCGAAAGTTTGGAGTCTAACGAATATCATATATATATGTATAGATAGATGGTATAGTATGTATGTATATATGCATATGGAAAGATGATGAAAAACATGATTTCTTTTGTTTTCTACACATCATATGCATAAAGAATACAAACTCGAATAAACAAAAGACATTTTTAAATTATAAATGCAAAGTTACGAAAAATAATTGTTTAAAATAATATAATGATAATAATAAAAACATGAAATATGTTTTTAGTGCCGATAATTCAAAATTAAAAAAAAAATATAAAATTAATATACATACAAATTCTCGAATATTGACGCACATAACACCTGAGAACCGAGATAAAAGTGCGAGTGGAACCATACAAATATTTGATGAAGACAAAATGATCAAATAAAATTTAAATGGCGACGAAATGTTTCGACCAATTACGAAAGAAGATTGCACGACAACTCAAAAAAGTCAACGAAAAATTACAGAAGTGAAATATGTTGAAACTTTCGACAAATTGAAAGATGATGGTGGCGGCGAAAAGATAAATAATTACAATTGCTATTATTATTATTATTATTATTATTATTATTATTATTACTAGTATTACAATAGAAATCTATTTCAGAAAAATCGGTACAAGCTAACCTTGATGATGAAAAGTAACAATAAAATCCACGTTCGAAAGGCGAACAATTATGTGAATGAAATTTAATGCCATATTATTGTAGATGATGGATGATTTATGAAAATTGATGAAACAAATGACTATTGTGCGATGTTATGGAAATTCAAAATTGACGGTATTTTATGACAAACGAACTTGTATAAAACGACAAATCGCGACAGATATCTCCAATGACAAAAATGGAAAATATATAACAAACAATGCAGTTGATTTGAGGGAAATGTTGCATAATTGCAAAATAAGTCATTTCGATAAAATATAACCTACAAAATGTGCGAATTATACCTGAAATTTTTTGCGCCAAAAATAACCATCAATTTACTGATTTACCCTATACTCGTACATTTTTTAACGCCACTAAATATAACCTATAATTGACATCTGAATTGACGTATATACGCATTTAAAATGGTATATTGTGAGAATCGAGTCGGGCTTATATATACACGTTGATTTTTAATCGTCTCTTAATAGTCCTCGAAATAAATTAATAAATCTGCCCGGCCACAGGAAATCGCTAATTCTATGCCTACAAAGTGACCATTAATAATAATCGACATTAGTTTAATTAATCATATTTCATTCGTTCCCGTAGGAGACGCGCATTTATGTATACAGGTATACTTTCTCGTAGCATTCGAGTTTTTCGACGGTTTCGACATTAATAATATCGCTTATATGACTTTCTTTTCTGATCGTCCGTTAAATAATGCTCGATTTACAATCCACCACTCGATAGAAAGAAAAGGGCGAGAATCGCTTGTCAACCATCTTTATAATTAAATAGACTCGACACTGTTGGCTCGTGCGGCTAAGACATTCATCAATTGTTGTCGTGCATATACACGTGTACTCACACATATATATATATATATATATTTATATATATGCGTGCAATTTCTGGTAAAGTTGAATCTTTCGTTCGCGGAAATGCTTTAAAGTCGGAAAAGCGCGCGAAGCCTGTAATTTATTGTGTTTAACGCCTAACCAGAAGCGCGAAATTAATAATAATTCTAAGGAATAGCAAACGTGTGTGATTATTTTAGAAAGTAAAAAAAAAAAAAACAAAGAAAGAAAAAATGCGCGTCTAATGGTGCTGCTGCTGCTGCTGCTGCTGCTGCCCGATTCGAGCCTCGGTACTCTGCGTCATTATTGACGAACGTAATTACATAGAATCGTTTAAATTTAATCGTTTTCAATTCATCATCAATATAAAATACCCACTTATTAATGGAAATTGAAAAATAAGCGAAACTTACGACTACACCCCCACGCTCGTACTCGATCGATACTGAATCGAGACGACACAAACGAATACATATATACAATAATATATATATATATACATATATGGTAAACGTATGAATATTATTTTTCTCCGTCTCGCGTGTTTATGAAGTGAAATAAACGTGGCGCTTCTGATTTCCGCGGTCATTATCGATATGGAAATAAATCAAATCGTGCGTCAATGAAGGAAAATTGTTCGCATAACAATGGGTTAAAATGCGACGGTTATATGTTGTCGATCAAACTCTAAGGGATTTTTGTAAAAAAGATTTTGAATAACAGCCATGGGCACCACCCCCTGCCCATAAAAATGGCCGTATTTTTCTATAGTTGGACGCCATTCTAGCGTAACCTTATCGTCTCGTTATTCTACTATTATAATTTCCAATTAACGGCTATATATATGTGTGTGTGTGTGTATGCATCGAGATTATTGTGTATCGTTTCATAATTCCGTGAAAGGCGTGAAAAAATGATTGGTTGCGAAACTCGGGTATATCCTTCATCTTGTACGAATCGCGTTTCGTCGTGTCGAAATACCAAATTCTTTTTAAAACTGGTACTACTTTCGAATTAACCGCTCGCACGCGTCAGCCGGTGCTTTACGAGTGTCGCGCACGTCGCGTTGCATGCGGTCATTTTATGCACGTTTTCATTAATGAAACCGGGAAATAAATTTGTGCGATATTAAATATATATTAAGGAATATAGGCACAATATGGACAAGAACCGACTATATGATGACAAAATCGCTCATTCGACGTTTATACGACAGTATAGGAGTTGGCTGTCGAATTTTATCGGATCTTCCGCGATGGAGGGAGGGAGAGAGAGAGAGAGAGATAAAAAGAAGAAAGTACATATGTAGTTACGTACGTATACTACTGCTATACATTATTTGCGTCCTTGAATTCTTATGCAAATTTAGCCGACCAACTTTATCAATCCAAGAGCGACATTGAGCAACGTCTCGCGGTGGCAACGTTCGGTAATCGACGCAGGATCATGGCATTTTTCAAACGATCAGAACTTTCAATTCCTTGCGCGATCAAAGTCGTTTTTAATATCGGGTGAACACTCATGTACGCGTAGAGTGGATTATATAACGTATTGAAAAAGAAAAAACATGATAATAACTGAAAATTCAATTTTGGCAAGTAATTCCGAATCCTGTGAAAAAAATGATACAAAATAAAAAAAAAAAAAAAAAAAAAAAATGATGAAAGAACGGAAAATTTATTATTTTTACTATTTGTTGTAGAGTGACGGAAAAACACCAGGACTGGGCGATATTTAAAAATTGTCCACATTTTTCAGACATACAATTTCATTATAGAGTCAATCGAAATTTTCGGTACATTTTTCTCAACATTTTTTCAAATTTCAGATTATGACATAATGATGTATTTTTCAAATTGCAAGTCCACCCACGGATTACCAGCTAATTGTAAGTAATGCAGTGAAATGCACAACGTATCGCGTACATGTGTTTCCATTGTGTAATTCTCCGCGTTACACGCGCTTGAAAGTGATTGTCTTACGCGAAGATAGTTATCCAACGTCAATGTTCTTTGTAACGCATTTTCGTCATTAATTTTACATCTGTCTTTACATTCGCGGTTGGAGACCTGTAGCGCAGTGATCGTCTGCCTACGTACGCGGGTGATATACTTCTCTTATGTCATTCGACTTACGTAATGCGATGTGGAATGATCGGTCGGTGCGTGGATTTGTAAAGTCCTTACAATTTGCTAATCTTTCGCTTCTTACTTCTGCAGTTAATCAACTGCAGCGACTCGAAGAGCATCGCTAAACTATGTTATATTGATTTTACATTGATGCAATATCAATGCTGTAAAAGCAGTCCTCCAAAAATAATATATTAAAAAAAAAAAAAAAAAAACATTAATTAATTTCAATATTTTCAATTGCTCCAACTTACAATCTTGTTTCGGTTTATTATTATTACTGTTATTATATACAAATGTAATAAATTATTTATTATATTCATTGTAACATTATATTATTATTTTTTTTTTTTATTTTTTTTATAATTATTATTATTATTATTTGTTGTAGATTGACCGTGAAAATTGTACGAAAAACGTGGAAAATTTTCGAAAACAAAAAAGTGCATTAAAAAAAGATGTTAGCAACGACAAAGATGACTATTTGTCGGTAAAAATAGCGGAGTGCACGTAGTTAAAAAATTATGTTTACAAAGAACGTGCAGAATCGATGTGAGGATTTTCCGTTTTTCGTTTCTCCGCATCGCTATCGCCTAATTAGCCAGATAGACAAAGAGAGAGACTGAGATATATTACGAAATGCGCAGCAGCAGAGGCGATGTTAAAAAACCGAATGGTCAAAAGGCGTTTGGCTAAAGTCTCTCTCGACTTGCATGGCCAGTTAATTCGAAGGTTGCCTCCGCTCGCTTCGTTGTCGCTTTCTAACCCAATTACAAGCGCTGCATGCTGGAGCTATTGGCCAATTCCCCGCTATTACTGGGTCTAGGTCCTTGTCAGACGGAGAATACCAATTCTCACGTGTTCGACGACGCTTCTTCTGCTTCTTATAAAATCGACGCGCGTCTCTATATAATGGCAAATTGCAACTGTGCAATCGATGCACTTTCGAAAAACGCGGAAATCCCGGCCCTTATTGTGCGGCACGATTGCGCTTCTCCACTTGGCACACGGTGGCAACGGATACGTTTACGGATTACTGGCCGACGGTTTTTGTGTCGACAGGTTTTTCTCTGCCGCGTTAACGGGAAACGAATGACCAATGACGGTGAACAATGATGATGTTCGATAATATTCTACTCTGATGACCCGAAATGTGATATCAATCATCTTTCGAAAATTTTAACCTGTCATGGGGGGTGTGCCATGTTGAATTTTGAAAATCAAGCATCAGGTTTTGTAATTGTCATCGCCAGGATAAGTTTCCATCTTTTTACGCACCCGCGATATCAAAGCTTTTATCAACTATATATAAAAGGAATCGTCCTCCGTGCAATCAAAGACCGCTTGATGCGTGGGAACGAATGGCCGTCGTGTTGCTTCGATAATAACGTTATTTATAAGAATGTGTGTGTGTTTCGAGAACGAAAAACACAAAACGTGCGAAGGTGACGATCGTTCGGCGGCGATTAGCGCGAAAAAATAAAGAACGGAAATACTATGTGGCGGTAATGACGACGTTCTGACCTATATATATAACTCTTTCGAGATGGTCGATCAGGTGCCCAATCACGACGATATAGATCCTTTATAATGTCGATGTTATTACGTCGAGAATTATAAAATTGAAAATTCGAAAAAATAAATAATTTAGTCGCTTGCGTCGTTGAGCAACGTCACGGCTACTGCACGCGTCGAACCACATGTACAAATTTACGTCACAACAAACGTCATGCAACTGTGATATACGTTTATTAGGCGCGCAAATTATGAGCGTCGGCTATATCGTTATAATGACGAAACGACACTTTTATCGTTTCGGCGTGGAAAAACTTTTTAACGATGCACACAGTATATCGGGACGTATATTGTATGTTAACGGTATCAGTACAATGCGTACTTATTTCACTTAATTATTAGGTTAATCGGTCGTTGGCAAACTATATCATTTCTACGTCTATCTGTTTGCTATGTGTCTATAAACGTATAACTATCCTGTGTAAAGGAGAAATGGTATTCTCATCCGAGTACGATCAATTCGATTCGAATAATTGAATAATCGTAAAATTTTTAAGTAGATAGAATTATATAGTTATTCCACGTCGAATAAATGTATAGAAAAAAATGTTGTATCAATGGATATCACTTTTCTTTTTCGTCACAATTACAGGTGACTTTTAAAGTTCTTCCGTACGGAGTTAGCTGTCACATCGTAATTCATTCGTCCATTGTTTTAATATAAGTTACTTTGTGGCGTTTTCAGATGTGTCGATGATTACGAATTTGAAGAAAGATTTCAGAAATTCAATGACGGATTCAAAATCAGGCAGAAAAAGGTTTTTAATTTTCTGACTTAAATTACTGATTATGTATTTTTTCAATTATCTTTCAAACATATATTTTTCCTTTATTTCTATTATTTTATATATTTTATACTTGAAATATTCAAACCGACATTTTATTTTTATTTTTTTTTACAAAGACGAAAGTTGGTTACACTTTACCCAAATGTTATACTTGTACATTCTTAGTTGCCCCAAATACATTCGATGTAGGAGATATAAGTGTGTTGATAAATGTAAACATGAACGACACGCCGTAATGCCACTGCAACTTGATACATCGCATACTTGGTATGAACGTGATATAATTAATCAGCGATGTTATTATAGTGTCAACACGAATTTTTTATCGAGCCACGCGTCACGCCTAATTTGAATGAGTCCAACTCGATGCTGAATTCGTATCCGTAATAATAAGAAGATATTTATATAATGAGCAGTAATTATAATACTCCTTGTTATAAAGAAAATAAAGGAAAAAAGAGAAAAATAAGAAACACGACAAAAGATACTATCGACGATTTACGCGTTGAACATTACTAAAAAAAAAAAAAATTATTGTCTTATCTAGAATATAAATATTCGAAATATATATGTCCTCCCCCAAAAATGTTTTAATCAAATTTTTCATCCGCCATTATTAATGAATTTTGGTGAGGAAGAGCTATTGTTCGGTTAAGAAAGAATGCCCCATATACAAATCATCGCATGTAAATATAATGTTCGCTCGAATTCCACGTGCCATAATAACAGGCCGTTATAGGTATGGAGCACGTTACAAAACGACCTTATCAGCAGAGGAGATCGCTATATGAATTGACAAGGGATCAGATATATACAAATACGTGCTTCATACACGCACGTTGTAACAGTGTCGTCGAAGGCGCACGGGAGGCCGAATCCCGTTAAAGGGACAATCAGGTGGCGAGCGCGCGCGAGAAATACCAATAAGTTCCTCTTCATCGAACGAAACCTATTTAATGACCTATATACTGTACAATATATAGAGCTCATTAAATAGATTTGGTATATATACATATACTATAATATATTATCATATATATGCTTATAGGTGGTACACTCACAATTCAGTTGTTGATAGCGATAAGCATTGGACGTAATCGCTATTGTTTTGCGACAAGCTTGTTAAATATATAGGGAATAACAAATTATCGTTTTTCTTGCCTAATTGCATTACTGTACTGATATATATATACATTGTTTAGCAGAGTGAGAAAATTTTATAACCGGACACTTTGACGATATGTCATTTATAACTATTCTCTATAAAATGTGTTAATCCAAGAGTAAGAATGAGTTCTGTATGATTTCTATAGAATCCTATCCTTATATACCAACTGAATTTTGTACATATAATTCGAATTACACAAATGCAAACCAAAATTATTTCTCTCTCTCTCTCGCATTCTATCTGTCAGTAATTTTATTTAAAAAAGAAGAGTAGCTGTCATAAATGCACCACAATATTGTACGCACGTAGGACAAGAATAATTGACATAATATAATTTGCGTAACCGTTCGCGTAATCGCTCGTGTAATTAATTGCATAATCGTCGTGTTAAATAAACCGTTAAACCGTATAGACAATAACGAAGTACAAACGTTCAGTCGCATACGAAAAAAATATCTTGATGGTTATGCAGCGTAAGAACTTGCATTCATTAAACACACACACACGTGTATATATATATATATATATATATATATATATATATATATAGTATAGTTTAAGCATAGAGAATTATTTATTTTGGAGCAACATTGATTTATTCATTGGCCCCTCGCGTAAATTCATCCCCATAGTCCGCAAGGGCCAACTAACGATATAATTCGCATCACTATGATCAAACTACACTACGGCAATCACATCCCGTTTTTTGTTTGGACGGGACCTCTTCGATTAGTCACAGAAACCAAACCGGTAGGGGGGGCGGGGGGGGGGGGGGGGGGGGGGGGGGGGGGGGGGGGGGAGGAGAAAACAAAACACGCGCTACAATTCAATCGTCGTACGACTGTATACGATACGTCGACGTCGTATTACACGGTTTCTCGATCGCTTCTTATATTTTCGTCCTAATAAATGTCGTAATACTTTTGTAACGCGCACGCATTGTTGTCGCGCATGCGACAATATATTCCGGAATATCAACGTTTTAATGCCTCTTTATTGATTTACGCCCAACGTTCCCGCGTCCCGTCTCCCACGGTGCGATATATATATATGTATACATGAGATGCACTTTTTGTCGAACGAGCATCCGAAAAAATATTGCATTGTTTAAATACGTCATGAGTGCATTCTCCATATTCGATCGGATAAGACAACAGCAGCAGCAACCTGTAAACAATGCGTTGGTAACGACGACCTTTTCAATCATCGTGCTGGACGGTTATTACAACGTGCCCTTGCACGGAAACGCCCAACCAACGCATAACTCGTCGTGCACACACGACACGTGTGTATATATACATATATATGTATGTATATATTTAGAGCCGAATCACGCATTAAGGTCGACGTGCAATTTGCTTCGTGTCTCGCTAGATTCCTGTTCCTTTCCATCGATACCAAACTTTTTAATGCGGCGCCCCTCTTCTTCGCTATATATAATTTCGGAAAGATGCATTTTTCGACTATTCGACATTATCGTTATATATCAAGTGCGCCGATATGCATTGTTCTATGCGGAGTTGTTAATTTAGAAAATAATGACGGCGCTCGAGTATACAAAAACGTTACAGGTGAATGACAATGATTAAAAAAAATATATACGTATATACTCCCCAGATTCCGGCAGATTCCACGTGTCGATTCATCGTGAATTAATGTTTCGAGAGCTATTTTTAATAACGCGCAAGTGGTTCGTGACGCGTGTGCGGTTATTAATAACGCGCGAAAATATCTAATTGCACATTTCCTCACATGACGTTTGCCATTGTATTTGTCCGCTGACTTGTTTATGAGTTGGACGAGTAGGGTACATATATGTATGTGTAATCGGTTAATGTAGCGTGGCAGGGAATTACGTTCTGTTTAGAATATACGCGTTACAGCATTTGAAAATTCTTTACTCGTTGTTATTGTTACGATGCTTTGTTCGACTTGTACAGAGACATTTTAATGTTTCATTTATATTATGATAATCGACGACGATGTTGTATTCGCACGTTTAATCTCGATCGTGAGCTCCAATTAATTGTCGGGCAATGTTTTAATTCTGGTTCTGTAATATTCTACGCAACAAATACAATTCCAAAAGAAATCTGTGACATTGCGGCTGAAAATCGAATGAGAAATCGTGATAAGAAATTTTCCAACGATATCACTCGAATTTTTTTCAAGGTTCATTTGTACCGTGTAGAATTACGGTACCAAATCACAATTTGTTTGAAAAGAAAAATATTTCGACAATCTCTAATTTGCATCTTTTCACTTTGCGCTGCAGGTTAGGTCGGTAACTTTTCTACTTAAGAACCTCCTTGTAATACTCAGATTTAAGAACGAATTCGTATCGACTGTTGATAACAGTTCTGCTTTTTAATAAATCATTACTTTTTAGCGTAATTTCTTGTAAGAAACAAGTTGCAGCTTATTTTCTGTAACTACATATATATATATATATGTAACAATATATATATATATATATGTAAAGTTCACCAGTCGATAAGACGGACATTTTACGTAGAATGCAAAAAAAAAAACCACTTCATTTTACAACAAACGATATACAAACAAGAATTTCTGTAATACACTGACCTTTCTGATAAAGTAGACTTTTTGTCCATTTCGCCACGCGTTTTGACAAGTA
Organism: Trichopria nigra; assembly: GCA_030522945.1. Classification (NCBI taxonomy): domain Eukaryota; kingdom Metazoa; phylum Arthropoda; class Insecta; order Hymenoptera; family Diapriidae; genus Trichopria; species Trichopria nigra. Next base: position 2,473 of record JAPYZR010004313.1, on the reverse strand, counting down.
CCGATCAATACCACACAGTTACCACCTTCTTTGAAAAAAAAAAAAAAAACGCAAAATCATCATAGATATCGATAATTTTCTTCGACGTTCTTCGATAACGTCAAGTCTACTCTTTGTATCCGCGAGTTTTTTCTACGTTCCGAGCCGATAAACGACGGAACGCACGCATGCGTATATAGTCGCCGATTTGCCTAATACGGGCCAACAGCTGTTTCGACGCGCATAATTGGTACCGCACGCCGGCTATACGGTATAATAGTTGCGGAGCGTAATGTCCGGAACGCAACGCCGCCGCCGACGATACGTGGACGTAAGTGAGTAAGTAAGTAAGTAAAGTGAGCGATTACCGTACGTTCGAGAGCATAAGGACGAGTCATTTGTACGGATTGCCATGTTCGCACTCGTTCTTCAGCGCGCGCACGAGATTTCGTGATCGTGATGTCAGTCGATAGTGTGTCAGTAGGTTGCCGATTGCGCCTCGCCCAAATTTGGCGCGCCGGCGGCGGGGGGTGGCTGTGTAGGTAGGGTGGTGGGGGGGGGGGGGGGGGGGGGGGGGGGGGGGGGGCTCGCACAGCCCTGTCGATTGTGCCGATATGTATATATGTATATATATAACGATCGTCGTACCCCGATTTTCAGGAGCCGTTATAGAATCGTGGAATAAGAGACCGCCGCACGGAAATATCGTTCCTCGATGCGATGGTAGCTTTACGAGTTTTCGTCTTATACTTGAGATTCCGGGATAAATAACTATCGCAAGTGCCATGTACGCAATATGATCGATCCAAGGTATTGCTTTTGTCATTTTTTTGATTAACTCGACAATTTTTTTTTCGACAATTTTTTTTCGGCAATTCATGTCGATCTTTCTATTTGCTTTTGACTTTCTGATTAAGAATTTCTTATAACAATACCCGCCCCATATATATATATATATATGTACATATATGTATATATATATATGTGTGTATATATATATGTAAGTATATAAAATATTTTTTATAAACATTTTTTTTTTCGTTCCCAAGTGCATTGTATACGAAATTACTACTTCTGCCATTCCATGCCTAACTTAAAACTACTTACTCAAACGGCAAAATGACAATGTTCGTGATAAAGGTACTCACCTAAAACAGAAAAAGGAAATACATGTCATTAGTAAATCAATAATCTCGAATGCGGTCATCATCGGGCAAGTCCATAATTAGAAACAAAACAAGATAAGAAACTAGGATAATTTGTACAGATGAGATCGATATACGCGAAGGCAGCCCCGTTATATAATATAACGAAAAGTATCATATCATCCACCACTGCACCATCCGATCGACAATCTCGGAGTGCGGTCGATATTCGAGAAGAATAAGAGAAACATTTATTATTATTATTATTATTATTATATATATAAATGTAAAGTGAAGCAATTATTTCAATTCATAATACTTAAAAAAAAAATAAAAAAGATTTTCGTTTATCGGGAACGCTATGTCGTCGATACAACTTTCTATCCATCCATCGTTCTCGGACGACAGGAATAAATTTTTCGAAAAACGACTTTTCGATCACGATCTATAAATACGTGCTTACAGGACGGACATGTACGCGCGCCATTCGCCAACACACATCATATATGTGTATACGCGTTACAGTTAATGCACGTTAAACGCCTGTTCGTGTTCCGCGTGGGTTAATATATAACGCGAGATTATCTGGAGATCGAAGGGAGGACACGATATGTACGAAAACTAAAAGACAATCGCGTTAACGCGGCGATAACGAAGAACAAACGGACGGGAGAAGAGAGAAAAAGAAAACAGTTCGCTTCTCGGTATATATATATATATATATATATATATATATATGTATTGGAAAACCTCCGATAATCGAAGGCGACGAACTCGGTAATGACCGTCATCCTGCCGCAGAGAGAATAAGGCCGTACTTGTTTGTATACATATATATATACATACATACATATATTGACACATATTTATACACACATGTATACACATTAAATACAAAAACTCTGTATATATATATATATAAAGACGTAAAAGAGACGTCGAGAGGAGAAAGGCGCGACGATGAATGTCCTCACACTCTCTTCTGGTATCGATATGACAATGTCGTAGAATACGCAGTATAGGCGGCTGAATGCTGACGCAGGTTTATCATTATAGATGCAAAAATTAGGTCCGGGTATAAACATATATGGGACATTCCACGTGAAGCGGGCCACCCCAAAAATTAATTTTGCTCTCAATTATTTTTCGATAGGTACTAATAAGATATATGTATTCTCAAATTTTTTCAGATTTTTTAACTCAATATTCACGAGAATAGAATTTTTTGATTGTTCAAAATAAAAAAAAATGAAATTGCGATATCTCTGCTTCATTTGATCGTTGAGAGACGTATAAAAAATGATTTTCTTCGTTTTTAAACGTAGTTTTTAATGGTAATTTTCAATTTT